>BMAV01024976.1:0-180890 GCA_019973955.1 Trichonephila inaurata madagascariensis | reverse complement strand
TCTGGTCTCCGTTTCACAAAATTTCCCTGTAATTCTTTTTAAATTTAAACACCTTTTTTGAAAACTGACCTTTTGGTTTTTAAAGAACTTACCGACCGTTTTTAAAAAAACCGGGTCATTCGAACGAGAGGGGGGAAAACCCAAAGACACTTAAAAATAACCCGGAGTATTAGAACTCGATTTAGCATTTTTTGGTAATGCATTTTATGACAATTATCAAAAAAAACCAAAAAAAAAGTAAAAAAATTGCGGTATTACCCTTTTTTGAAGATTGCTAATATGGGCTTAATTGCGACGCATTTCTCTTTTCCGTGCGTTTGGATCATTTTTTGTCTTCCTCCAATTCGTACCAAACTTAGTTTTTCTTGCACAGAATTCAACGCTGATCACGAATATGTATGGCACTTGTCGAAATTCCAAATAGTTCTAAAGTTATGCCCAACGGTTTCATTGAAATTCGTGCCCTCTTTCAATAGTCTTGTTTCAGTGACATGGCCACCACTATTTTTTTACCCTAGAAACTTACCAAAGTGACCCATTTCACTCGAAATTTGACCAGGAATCCAAATCTGGTCTCCGTTTCACGAAATTCCTGTAATTCTTTTTAAATTAAACACCTTCTTGAAAAAACCGACCTATTTGGCTTTAAAGCCAACTTACCGACCGATTTTAAAAAACCGGGTGTCATTCGAACGAGAGGCCGCCGGAAAACCCAAAGACACTTAAAACATAACCCTGCGAGTATTAGAACTCGAGTTATTGCACTTTGGTAATGCATTTCTATGACAAGTATCAGAAAAAAAACGAAAAAAAAGTAAAAAAATTTTAATTGCGGTATTATCCTTTATGAAGCATTCGTCTTTAATATGGGCTTAATTGCGAAGCATTTCTTTTCCGTGCGTTTGGGTTTTTTTTGTCTTCCTCCAATTCGTACCAAACTTAGTTTTTCTTGCACAGAATTCAACGCTGATCACGAATATGTATAGCGCTTGTCGAAATTCTAATTAGTTCAAAAGTTATGCCCAACTGTTTCTTTGAAATTCGTCCCCTCTTTCAATAGTCCGTTTCAGTGACATGCCCCCCCCCATTTTTTTTTTTCTAGAAATTTTACCAAATTTGCCCATTTCACTCGAAATTTGACTAGGAATCTAAATCTGGTCTCCGTTTCACGAAATTTCCCTGTAATTCTTTTTAAAAATGAAACACCTTCTTGAAAAAACCAACCTATTTGACTTCAAAGATAGCTTACCGACCGATTTTAAAAAATTGGCTAATTCTCACCAAATTTAGTTTTTCTTGCACAGAATTAAACGCTGATCACGAATATGTATGGCACTTGTCGAAATTCCAAATAGTTCAAAAGTTATGCCCAACGGTTTCATTGAAATTCGTGCCCTCTTTCAATAGTCTTGTTTCAGTGACATGCCCACCACTATTTTTTTTTTTACCCTAGAAACTTACCAAATTTGCCCATTTCACTCGAAATTTGACCAGGAATCTAAATCTGGTCTGCGTTTCGCGAAATTCCTGTAATTCTTTTTAAATTAAACACCTTCTTGAAAAAACCGACCTTGTGACGTCTCTCGCGTCTTTCTGCTAACATAACTCCTATGTTCTTTGACGGCCACGATTAATGGCAAAACCTTTCCAACCCAATACCAAGAAGAGAAACGGATCAAATATGTAAATGAGATATACTTTAAAAGGATAGAAGCTTTGATGATAAGATATAGCGCGGCAAGTTTAGAGATAGCTTAGTGTGGAATCTTTCAGATCAAGAGTTAGCAGTCCGATAGCTTTAGAAGGAATAGAAGCCCTATATAAAGAAGTTGGAATCGTCGTATATAAAGTGAATTTATAGATATCTCTCTTTAGGTGAAGGAAGGAGATCTGCAAAAGGTAATATTTGACATAGGTAGTTAGATGAATCGGTTTATTTATTATAATTAAGATAAAGGATCTAGTTGCGTGATCTGACTTAAATACAAGGTTTAATTGGTGTTAACTTCACTTAAATAAAGTTGTCAAATTAGAATTAAGTAATATAAGTTATTCTTAATAAAAGTGTATTAAGAACTACTATGTCTCATCATTTTGATAATCCCACACCTCTAGCTTACGCGGAACCGGAACGACATAGTCATCACAGGATGGCTATGTCACAAACTTACCTACCGATTTTAAAAAACCGGGTGTCATTCGAACAAGAGGCCGCCGGCAAACCCAAAGACACTTAAAACATTACCCTGCGATTATTAGAACTCGAGTTATTGCACTTTGGTAATGCATTTCTAGACAATATCAGAAAAAACCGAAAAAAAATAAAAAATTTTAATTGCGGTATTATCCTTTTTGAAGCATTCGTCTTAATATGGGCCAATTGCGACGCATTTCTTCCGTGCGTTTGATCATTTTTTTTCTTCCTCCACCGTACCAAACTTAGTTTTTTTTGCACAGAATTCAACGCTGATCACGAATATGTATGGCACTTGTCGAAATTCAAATAGTTCTAAAGTTATGCCCAAAGGGTTTCTGAAATTCGTCCCCTTTGATTAGTTAATATTTATTATACTCATCAATCACTATTTATTATACTAATTTATTATTATTAAGCATTAGTATTAATAAGAAATATTTTTAATTTATTATTAAAATTTTATATTTTATTATTGAAATTATTATTAATTTATTATTGAAATTATTATTAATTTATTATTGAAATTATTATTAATTTATTATAGAAATTATTTTAAATAAATTTATTAAAATTATTTAAATAAATTTTTTGAAATTAAATAAATTTATTTGAAAAGGACTTATTAAATATTTTATAAAATTGTAAAAATAATTAATTTAATAACATATAAAACGACATGTTTTTTATTATATTAATTATAAATAATAATTTAATAATAATAATATATTGTATAAATTATTTTATATTATATATATAATATTTTATTTATAGTGTATTGTATTTCTCACATTAACTATTTGCAACTAATTTTTTTGTAAAATATCATTTAATATTTATTATGTATTTTATTATAAATATATTATTAATATAAAATATATTTATAAAATTTAATATAATTATTTATATATATAATCAAAGTATGATGATTTTATAAAAATACAAAATAATTACAAAAAATATAATTTAATAAACCTTTCATAAATAAATTTATTTAATTAAAAAAATAATTAAATGAATTGAAGGAAAAAGTTGATCGCGTGGAATCGAACCCCAACTCCAGTATAGAAAGCAGACGATTTACCAACGGCTACGGACTCGTTGCGGAAAAAATTAAAATTTAATTGTATAAAAGCTTTAGCATGAATTTCGAAGGCTGATTTCTCCGAATTGACTGGCCATTCGACGGAGTTACATTGAGGGGTGAACATCCTAAAAGAGTACTACTACTACACCAAGTCTCGATCCCAAATGAATTTTTAGTCGTGCCCTCTCCCAGTAAGCAAGATCTTTTTTATCAAACGTGGTTACTGCAGCGAATCCTTACACTTTATTTACTAAAAGATTTAATAATAAAGGTTTTATTAATAAAATGAGCCAAAAATAATTCAGTAATTCGTTCGCAAACGATATCCGATGACAAAGTAAAAAAAAATGTTGATGCAATAAAAACGTCAGCTTCTTAAATGAAATCGGTGTCCGAAGGCAAGGTAATGCAATGTGGACACAATAAAAACGTCAGCTTCTTAAATGAAATCGGTGTCCGAAGGCGTAATGCAATGTGGACACAATAAAACGACAGCTTAAATGAAAACGGTGTTTATAGACAAGGTAAATCTATGCGTCTGCATCCTAAACAAGAATAGTTTCCTAAGACCGGGTAAAGCTATGAGTCAGCATCCTAGGCAAGAATGGTTTCTTAAGACAGGGTAAAGCTATGAGTCAGCCAGCATCCTAAGCAAAGATGATGCCCAAAATATTGTGGGTAAAAAAGGTACATGCATACAATAAAAACGTAAGGCTATATAAGCGCGACGGTTTCTAAGACGTAAAGCTATATTAATACAATAAAAACATCAGAACTGTTTTTGCTCAGAAAGGCTTAGTGATATAATCGGTACGCAATCGTACAGTACTAGTGAGTTTGAAAATGTTTTTTAGTTATTTTTAGACAGTTTTAAATGAATAGATACACTTTTTGATGATCTCAGTAGTGGTATATTTTATAATTTCATCAACGTATTTTTAAGTAAAAGTGGTTGAGTTATTGAAGACTATATGCCGTTAACTTTCTTTATCTAATTAAATAGAAACGAAATATTTAAATCTGTGCAATCAGATGTCATACTTAAATATATAAAATATTTTACACACACATATATAAAATGATGTTCAATACATGGTTGATGAGTTACGATATTAACTTGAAACTGAGAAGATATTTTAAGGTATTGATGAAATTCGATGGATAATTTCGTTGAAAAAAATGACAGGCAATTTTTTTACATTGTACATTTTTTTCATACATAAAATGGCTGGAACTAATTTGATAACGGGGTAATAGCGCCAAGTACTGCTTGGCGTGATCCTAATCACACGCCAAGCAGCGTTTGCCGCTGGACTGAACCAATATGGCGGTTTCTTAGCGGTAGTTTAATGATGCTACCACTCTTTAAAGAATTGTTTTTGAAATACATTTAAAATGTATTTCAAATAAAGGATATAGGAAGAGATTTTGAGAATAATCTCTAGATCAATTCATTAAATAATGATTATTATGTATAAAAAGTATTATGTTATTATGTTTGTTTATCAATTTCCAATGGAATGCCAAGAGAAAATATGAAGAAGCAAATAAATATGATATTACTAATGGAATACTTATAATAAGAATCCAACCCAACTATATAACCATTCATTTATATTGACACCATAACGCATTCCACACCACCAATGAATTCACCGTCCTCCAAACTACGAACAAAACAAAATAAATTGGTACCGAGTTCGTTACCCACACTTTAAATAACTGTTCAGCTCAGAAATTCATAAAGACGCCAAAACGAAAATTTATACTGAAAGTGGTTAAATTTTTTGAAGAAATCGTCTGAAATTAAAGGGTTACAGCAGCGGAAAAAATGAATAAAAGTTATTTCTAATATACGTTATCCCCATGGCAACCACATCGACAGACGATAAAAATATTATATTGAAACCATATTGAAACATTATCGCCCATCTTGGCGAACATAAACAACTTGGCACTACTACCCCCGATATCAAAATTAGCACCAAAATTATTTTTAAAATATTGGGTATTATTTAGAGAAAATGTTTTGGATCATTGCATGCGCAGGCATCTTTTTACAGCAGTATAAAAAAATTTCGAAGAATGTAGAATATTTCAATTCGTATATGTATAAGATGTGCTAATTTAATATTCGGTCATTATCCGCCAAATTGTTTCTTAATTTCGCCAAGATGGGGATAACATTACAATATGGTTATATTGATTTCCTATCGATTGGTAATATGTTTTCTATAGTGCTTACGTATTTATGATCCTTCTTTTTGCCTCATTTTTTATTGCGGTAACCTCTATTACTTTTTAAGCAATTGATTTTTTAAAAAAAATTTTAACCATTTTTATATTGGACGCCATTTTGCCGCAGTATTCTATTTATGTAATTTGGTGTAGATAATGTGGATATATATCAGAAATTACTGGTAATTACCAGTATTAGTTTTTTAAAAAATGTATGAGAATTCCATGTTAAATTATTATGGATTAATGTTTACCAAATTTGCCTTTGGTGAAATATTTTTTTAAGGAGATTTTACCTTTTTTTTCCGATTTTGTTAAGATATTACTAATTTCTTTCGCCCAATGTAGCCATATGATAAATCTGGCAAAGGCGTAACAACTATTTCTCAAAAAGTAATGAAGTGGGTAATCGAATTTTTTACCGGTGATTGTGAATCTTATGGTGTGAATTTCAACTGAGAGACAACACACATAACGCACATAACGATAAATCTATCAGGTAAAATTCTTTGTTTAATGGTAGTAAATTGTGCGAATTTCTACTGTTTTATTTTTAATAAATGATTTCGTATTTAATACAAATGATTTTACATCCATCGGTAAAAGTCATAAAGTCAGATTTTTTTCGTATTTAATTCTTCTTTCAGCCTCAAGTTATTTATTTATTTACTGCTTTTGCTTCTTTTAATTTCTTTTTTCCCACCATTTTGAAATTCCTCACATTCAATTTCTTTATCCTGGCATTTATTCTCTTTTTTATTTCCTTTTACATGGAAAAATGTAAGTACCCCTACTTATTCCACTTTTTAAATCCTTTTTAAATGGTTATAATTCTACAGTACTCAGTTACTTCATCGTTTCAGTAATATTTTTGTATTCTCTTCTCACATCTCGGATTTTGTAGCGTCGAAGTGGCCATTTTGAATAAAATCTACATTTCGTTTAAAGCCTGATTGGCGTGATTTTTCAGGAGACGTATATTTTTCTAGTTTTCCCCGTGGTACATGTCGCTTCCGTTGTGCAGCAAAAATTCAAATATTTCGTGTTTTCACAAACTTCATGGAAAACATGAATCTGTTTTGCATATACAACTTATAATTTTCTTTTCCATTTTTTAACACTAGAACGTCCGGGATTTTGATTACCCTTAAACGTCCATCAGTGTCATTTCGGCACCACGATATAAAATATGTAAAATAATTGTAACCACTTAATAATTGCAGGGCTACTGTCCAGTAGAGCTTAGTTTTAAGACTTTTTAATACTATTTCATGTAATTATCCTATATTATGGCCCATTATATCATAAGAAAACGGACGTAGACATTATGTTTCGTGGAGTTTGTTGAACCACTGCTTTGTCGCAAAACATTTCAAGACTTTCTAGTGTTAACTCGTGGAGCCCCAAGCAGTGGCGGCATGAGACCTGAAAATGTGGGCAAGATACATTTCACGAGGCCCTCTCTGGTGGCGTCAGAAAAGGATTTATAAAGAAAAACACTTCTTTATTCATAATGAAAACCAAACTTTTTTCTCACTCTGTGAACATTGCAACAATTATGGAAAATATTAAAGAAAACAGAAATTTTCTACTTCGTTTTGCTGAAATCCTTAATGTTTGTGTGTGTGGAGGGGGGTCGTAATTTATTTTACAAGTGGAGGGCACGACTAAGGAAATTCATTTGGGGTCGAGACTTGATGTAATAGTAATACTCCTTTAGGGTGTTCAACCCTCAATGTAATTCCGCCGAATGGTCAGTCAATTCGAAAAAAAAAGCCTTCGAAATTCATGCTTAGCTTTTAAACAATTAAATTTGAATTTCCTCCAATTAATTAAAATTATTTAAAATAATTACTGATAAAAAAAATTTAAATAATTATTAAAATTATTAATTTAGTATTAAATTTATTATTTTATTATTAAATTTATTATTTATTATTGAAATGATTAATTATTTTTTAAAAATTATTTAAATTCTATTTAAAAAGGACTTATTAAATGTTTTATAAAATATTTAAATTAATAATATATAAAAAAGACATATTTTTTATTATATTAATTATAAAATAACTAATTTTAATACTAATATACTTTATAAATTATTTTATATTATATATAATATTTTATTTATAGTATATATATATAATATTTCACATTATAAAACTATTTGTAATTAATTTTATGTATAATATCATTTAATACTCTATCAAATATTTTATTATAACCATATTTATTAATATAAAAATATTTTAAAATTTATTGGTAAATATTTATATAATTAAGCAGTATTTTTTTAATTTTATAAAATAGCGCCAAAATAATTGCATAAAATATCATTTAATATTTAATGTAAAACCTTTCATAAATAAGTTTATTTAATTTTTAAAATAATTAAATGAAATGAAAAGAAGTTGGATCAATGAATCGAACCTGACCTCGCGCAGAGTATGTGCAATAACATATATATCAACAAAGGCTATGAAATCGTTGAGGAAATTCAAATTTAATTGTATAAAAGCTTAAGCATGAATTTCAGCTGCTTTTTCTCCGAATTGACTGGCCATTCGCGGAATTACATTGAGGGCTGAACACCCTCTAAAGGAGTGCAAGTATTATTACACCCGCGACCGACTCCAAATGAATTTCCTTAGGCGTGCCTCCCTTGTTAGATGCTATGTCTGCTGCCAATAGAGAAACTGCCAAAAGCTGAAAGTCTTCCCACTCATTACTGTATTTTGCATAATTTTTATTAACTTTGGTTTTGAAAAAGCTCCTCTCAGCAGAAGCGGTACTTTACAGTTATTATTTACAAAATTCGAGTTATCAACGTAAATATTTCGGAAGATTTCTTTCAAATCGTTCTCAAGTACATTTTGGAGCAAATGTTTCCACATCTGTAATGATGTTGGTTAAATTTGGGATCATATTTTGTACTCATATAATTTTAAGGTTAAAAGTCAATGTTTCACCTACATGCGTATCTCTTTGTGTAACTCTTTGACAGTTTCTTTCAGTATTTGCTGTTTTGTAAAATTTAACTTGTTTAAGCCTAGGAGAAAGCCGTGCAAATCTTCAAAATGTTGATTTAAACATTATTAAATCTTGAATCCAGCGGCCATTGCTTATCGCCAGAACTCAACCTGGTATTAAAAATGTCTGTTTCATACCGGCTTTCGACAGGACTCTATAGGTTAATCACCGCGCCTTCATCATCAAATATTCTTTTGGGTTACCCTTTATTTTTAAAAAATCTTGGCAAATCCTTACTGCTTGACTTACGAGTGTCAGGAAGCATTTTCCGAATCCTGTTTGTCGATACTCTTTTATCCAGCTGCAAATTCGCCACTGCTAATGTTCAAGAGTAATGCATAAATGGGTTTGTACAGATTGCCATAATTTGCTTATGGAATTGGCACGCGTTAATAACTCATACCATACACGTAAAATAGCGATAAATCCCAAACCGAATATTTCATTTAAAACAAAATCGCAATCACTGAGTGTGTCGGATTGTTTCGTTTGGTTTTTAAGTGTGTGTTTCCCCTATGCATTCAACAACATCATCAAATTATAATGATGCGGCCTTCACTGCCACTATTGTGCTGCTTGATAAAGGCTTAATAGTAAGCTTTAATTTATCTTTGATACCTCCAGCGTCTGCTAAAATTCAAAAAATAGCAAAAAAAAAAAAAATCTTCTGAATGAAACCGTTGTAAAAAATGTTTTTGTTGCCGCTGATGAATTAGCTGCGACCACCAATAACAGATTCCTGCTATGATAAACGCAAGGTGTGAAAAAAATATTCGAGTATTAACTCCACTATTGAATATTTGCTCCATTGTCGTATCCTTGTCCCCGACAGTGCTGAATATCTAAGCCATTTTTTTCTAGCTCTTCCAGTATTCCATTGGCCAATTATTTTCCTGTCATTTCAGTGACAACGAGAAATCTGATCGAGTTTCTTCTCTCTCTATGCTTCCATTTGATGTGTGTACTAAGGCCATCTTAAGATGAACCTGCATTTACAATTCTACTACAGTCTGTAGTGCAGTCGAGTAAAGAATAATGTTTAGCCTCTTTTATGCACCAATCACTTCACTCGGCAACTCGAGTTTGACATGATTGTGATCAATTCCTTTTGAATATCATGGGTTCGATAATGATGTGTAAGTTATTTACTATCAATGCGATTGATGTATTCTCGTAACGTATAGGATCATATTTATAGATATCAATTCTAAATAAGTCTATGAAGTTTCCAGAATTCTTAGTGTCTTCTGTTTTGAGAGAGAGAGAGAGAGATTCTCTGTGACCCTAAAACTTCCAGATTATGATAGGCTAAGAAATTCTAAGATATCAATTAATCTCTCTCAAACAAATTATACCAATGCTTTTTGAGATCTTCAAGAATTTGCTTTCCGTTTCCTCGGGGCTAATGTTTTTCGTTGTCAATCCAACGAGAGGCTCCCTTTTCCAAACCCAAAAGACACTTAAAAACATTACCCTGCGATTAGTAGAACTCTTCGAGTTATTGTACTTTGGTAAAAGCATTTCTATGACAAGTATCAGAAAAAACCGAAAAAAAGTAAAAAAAATTTTAGTTGCGGTGTTATCCTTTTGAAGCATTCCGTCTTTACTACATGGTCTTAATTGCGACGCATTTCTTTCCGTGCGTTTATATCATTTTTTGTCTTCCTCCAATTCCTACCAAACTTACTTTTTCTTGCATAGAATTCAACGCTGTTCACGAATATGTATGCCGCTTGTCGAAATTCCAATTAGTTCAAAAGTTATGCCCAACGGTTTCATTGAAATTCTCGCCCTCCAATAGTCTGTTTCATGCCCAGCACTATTTTACCCCAGAGACTTACCAAAAGACCTTATTTCACTCGAAATTTGACCAGGTATCCAAATATGGTCTCCGTTTCAATGAAATTCCTGTAATTTTTTAAAAATGAAACACCTTCAGCGAAAACCGACCTAATTGACTTCAAAGCCAGCTTAATGGACCGATTTTAAAACCGGCCATTTCACCAAACTTGCTTTTCTTTGCAAAAGAATCTCAACGCTGATCACGAATATGTATGGCGCTTGTCGAAATTCCACTAGTTCTGTGCTGCGCCCAACGGTTTTCTTTGAAATTCATGCCCACTTTCAATAGTCTGTTTCAGTGATATGCCCACCACTATTTTTTACCTAAAACTTTCCAAAGTGACCCATTTCACTCGAAATTTGACCAGGAATCCAAATCTGGTCTCCGTTTCACGAAGTTCCCGTAACTTTTTTTTTAAAAATGAAACACCTTCGTGAAAAAAACCGACCTATTTCGCTTGAAAGCAGACTTACCAACCGACTTTAAAACGCCGGGTGTCATTCGAACGGGGATCCCTTCCCAAACCCAAAGACACTTAAAACATTACTCTGCGATTATTAGAACTCGAGTTATTGCACCTTGGCAATGTATTTCTATGACAAGTATCAGAAATTCACCGAAAAAAATGTAAAAAAATTTTAATTGCTTTATTATCCTTTTTGTGCTTACTCCTTTGAATGGGCTTAATTGCAACGCATTTCTCTTTTCCGTATGTTTGGGTCATTTTTTTGTCTTCCTCTAAATGTAACCAAACTTCGTATTTCGTGCACAGAATTAAACGCTGATCACGAATATGTATGGTGATTGTCGACATTCTAATTAATTCTACAGTTATGCCCAATTGTTTTTTGAAATTCGTCCCCTCTTTCACAGTGACAGTTTTTCAGTGACATTCCCCTTCACTATTTTTTTTTTACCCTAAAAACTTACCAAAGTGACCCATTTCACTCCAAATTTGAGCAGGAATCTAAATCTGGTCTACGTTTCGCGAATTTCCTGTAACTTTTTTTAAAAAATGAAACAACTTCTTGAAAAAAACGACCTATTTAAGCCGACCTAAGCCGACTTACCGACCGATTTTAAAAAAAACCGGGAGTCATTCGAACGGGGAGCCGTTCCCAAACCCCGAAGACACTTAAAAACATTACTCTGCGATTATCAGAACTCGAGTTGCAATTTGTAATGCATTTCTATGACAAGAATCAGGCAAAACACCGAAAAGTAAAAATTTTAAGTGCGGTATTATTGTTTTTCGCTGCTCTTTTCAAATGTGCTTAATTGGTAAACGAATTTCTTTTCCGCAAGTGCGTTTGTCTGTTTTTCTTATCCTACAATTCTTACCAAACTTAGTTTTTCTTGCACAGAATTCAACGCTGATCACGAATATGTATATGGCGCTTGTCGAAATTCCAATTAGTTCAAAAGTTATGACCTACTGTTTCTTTGAAATTCGGCCCCTCGTTCAATAGTCTGTCTCAGTGACATGCCCATTAATACTTTTTTTTTAACCCTAGAATCTTATCAAAGTGACCCATTTAACTCGAAATTCGACCAGGAATCTAAATCTCGTCTTCTTTTCTCGAAATTCCTGTAACTTTCTTTAAAAATGCAACAAATTCTTCTAAACAAACCGACCTATTTGGCTTTAAATGCACACCACTATTTTTTTTCCCTGAAACTTACCAAAGTGACCCATTTCACTTGAAATTTGACCAGGAATAAAAAGGTTGTCTACGTTTCACGAAATTCCTATAATTTCTTTTAAAAATGAAATGCCTTTATGAAAATAACGACCTATTTGGCTTGAAATGCCACCACTATTTTTTTTTACCCTAAGAACTTACCAGACCCATTTCACTGGAAATTTTACCAGGAATATGAATCTGGTCATCGTTTCAAGAAATTTCTTTAACTGTTTTTTAAAAATGAAATAATTTCTTGAAAAAACCGACTATTTGGCTTGAAAGCCAACTTACCAAACGATTTTAAAAAACCGGGTGTCATTCAAACGGGGAGTCGTTCCCAAACACGAAGACACTTAAAACATTACTCTGTGATTATTAGAACTCGAGTTATTGCACTTTGGTAATAAATTTCTATGACAAGAATCAAAAATCACTGAAAAAGTGTAAAAAAGTCACTTTCTGTGGTTATCCTTTTGAAGCATTCGTCTTTAATATGGGCTTAATTGCGACGCATTTCTTTCCGTGCGTTTGATCATTTTTTTTCTTCCTCCAATCTGTACCAAACTTAGTTTTTCTTGCTCAGAATTCAACGCTGATCACGAATATGTGGTCGGCGCTTATCGAAATTCCACTAGTTCAAAAGTTATGCCCAACGGTTTCTTTGAAATTGCACTTTTTCAATAGTCTGTTTCCAGTGACACAAGCTCCACCACTTATTTTTTTTACCCCAGAAATCTCACTAAAAGTGACCCATTTCACTCGAAATTTGACCAGGAATCTAAATCTGGTCTCCGTTTCACGAAAGTCCTGTAACTTTTTTTAAAAATGAAACACCTTCTTGAACAAACAGACCTATTTGGCTTGAAAGAAGACTTACTGACCGATTTTAAAAACAGGGTGTCATTCGAACGGGGAGCCGTTCCCAAACCCAAAGACACTTAAAACATTACTCTGCGATTATTAGAACGCGTGTTATTGCACTTTAAAAATGCATTTCTATGAAAAGAATCAGAAAAACACCGAAAAAGAAAGTTTCAATTGTGGTATTATCCTTTTGAAGCGTTCCTCTTCGAATGGGCTTACCGGTAACCTTGATTTCTACTTTCTGTGCCTTTGGGTCATTTTTGTCTTCCTCCACTCTTACCAAATCCTAGTTTTTCTTGCACAGAATTCAACGCTGATCACGAATATGTATGGTGCTTGTCGAAATTCCAATTAGTTCAAAAGTTATGAACCACTGTTTCTTTAAAATTCTTCCCCCTTTCAATAGGCTTTTTCAGTGACATGCCCACCACTACCTTTTTAACAATTAGAAATTGACCAGGAATCTTAATCTGGTTTCCCCTTTTTCTCGAAAATCCTGTAACTTTCTTTAAAAATTGAAACAAATTCTTGAAACAAACCGACCTATTTGGTTTTCTTTTAAATACACACCAATTATTTTTTTTTCCCCTTGAATCTTACCAAAGTGACCAATTTCACTCGAAATTTGACCAGGAATCGAAATGTTGTTCCGTTTCATGAAATTCCTATAATTTCTTTAAAATAAAATGCTCTTGAAAATAACGACCTATTTGGTTTGAAATGCCACCGCTATTTTTTACTCCTAAAAAACTTACCAGACCCATTTCACTCGAAATTTCCCACTAGAATCTAAATTCAGCAATCCGTTTCGAGAAATTTTAACTTTTTTAAAAAATGAAATAATTTCTTGAAAACTGACTATTTGGCTTGAAAGCCAACTTACCAAACGATTTTAAAAAACCGGTGTCATTCGCTAAACGGGGAGTCGTCTCTCAAACACGAAGACACTTAAAACATTAATCTGTGATTATTAGAACTCGAGTTATTGCGACCCTTTGGTAATAAATTTCTATTAAGTATCAGAAAACACCGAAAAAAAGTAAAAAAATTTAATTCGCTTTATTATTATCCTTTTTGAAGCGTTTCTTTTAAAATGGCTTAATTGCAACGTGCATTTCTCTCTTTTCGTATGTTTGGGTCATATTTTTTTGTCTTCCTCCAATTCTAACAAAACTTCGTTTTTCGTGCACAGAATTCAACGCTGATCACGAATATGTAAGGCGCTTGTCGAAATTCCAATTAGTTCAAAAGTTATGCCTAACTGTTTCTTTGAAAATCGTCCCTTTTTTCAATAGTCTGATTCGGTGACATAAGCACTATTTTTTTTTACCCTAAGTGTCCCATTTTACACGAAATTTCCAATCAGAATCTAAATCTTGTCACCGTTTCGCGAAAAATCCTGCAACTTTTTTTAAAAAATGAAAGAACTTCCTTAAAAAACTGGACTCTTTTTGCATGAAAGCGAACCTACTGACCGATTTTAAAAGCCGGGTGTCATTCGAACGAGGAGCCATTCCCGCAAACCCGAACACCTTCTAAGACATTACCTGCGATTATTAGAACCGAAAGCTATTACTGTTTGGTAATGCATTTATGACAAGTATCAGAAAAAAACACCGAAAAAAAGTAAAAATTTTAATTGAGGTATTATCCTTTTTGAAGCGTTCCTTCTTCAAATGGGCTTAATTGTACGCATTTCACTTTTCCGGTGTGTGTTTGGTTCATATTTTTGTTATCCTCCAATTCTTACCAAATTTAGTTTTTCTTGCAGAATTCAACGCTGATCACGAATATGTATAGCGCTTGTCGAAATTCCAATTAGTTCAAAAGTTATGCCCAATCGTGTTTTTTTTTTAAATTTGTCCCTTTTTCCAATAGTCTGATCCCTGGTGACATGCCAACCACTGTTTTTTACCCTAAAAACTTACCAAAGTGACCCATTTGACACGAAATTTGATCAGGAATCTAAATCTGGTCTCCGTTTCGCGAAGTTTCTGCAACTGTTTTTTAAGAATGAAAGAACTTCTTTAAAAAAACCAACCCTTTTTTACCGACCGATATTAAAAACCGGGTACCTCGCTGAACGAAAGTTGTTCCCAAACCGCACATAATTAAAACATTACTTTATGTGATTTTAGAAACTTTGTGTTATTGCTCTTTGGGTAAATGCACTTATGACAAGTATCAGAAAAACACCGAAAAAAGTAAAAAATTTTAATTGCGGTATTATCCTTTGAAGCATTCGTCTTTAATATGGGCTTAATTGCGACGCATTTCTCTCATTTCCGTGCGTTTGGCTCATTTTTTTGTCTTCCTCCTATTCTTACCAAGCTTAGTTTTTCTTGCGTAAAATTCAACACTGATCACGAATATGTGTGTATGGCGCTTTTCGAAATTCCAAATAGTTCAAAAGCTATGCTCAACTGTTTCTTTGAAATTCGTTCCTTTTTTTAACAGTCTGATTCGGTGACATGCCAACCACTTTTACCCTAGAAACTTACCACACAAAGTGACCCATTTCACTCGAAATTTGACCAGGAATCTACATCTGGTCTCCGTTTCGCTGAATTCTTGTAATTTTATTTTAAAAATTGAAACACCTTCTTGACAAAAATGACCCTATTTAGCTTGAAAGCCAACTTACCTACCAATTTTAAAAAACCGGGTGTCATTCAAACGGGGAGCCGTTCCCAAACCCGAAGACACTTAAAACTTTACTCTGCGATTATTAGAACTCGAGTTATTGCACTTTGGTAATGCATTTCTATGACAAGTATCAGAAAAACACCAAAAAAAAAGTTAAAAAATTTAAATTGCGGTATTATGTCTTTCAAATGGGCGTAATTGCAACTCATTTCCGTGCGTTTGGCTCATTTTTTTTGTCATTCTCCAATTCTTACCAAACTTAGTTTTTCTTGCACAGAATTCAACGCTGATCACGAATATGTATGGTGCTTGTCGAAATTCCAGTTTTGCCCAACTGTTTTTTTGAACTGTTTTCTGAACTGTTTGAACTTTCAGTGACATGCCAACCAATACATATTTTTTTTTTACCCTAGAAACTTACCAAAGTGACTCATTTAACTCGAAATTTCTCCAGGAATCTAAATCTGGTCTCCGTTTTGCGAAATTTCTGTGACTTTTTTTTTAAAAATGAAACACCTTGAAAAAAAACCGACCGTTTTTGCTTGTGTGCCTGTGTGTTAAAAATCAACCAAAAGCCTAATATTTCCACATTTCAATTTTTAAAAAAAAGAAGTATTCAATTTACAGCAAAATTGGTCCCTAATTTTGTTACATGCATTACATACGAGACACAGGGAAAAAATGGAAGTGATTGGTAAATAATTGTGGAAGATTTAGTATTTTGAATGCGAAAAAACACAAACCGAGAAAAACCCTTTTAAAGTTAATAATTCTTAAAAAATAATTATTATAAGCCAAATTGAATAATTTTTCTTAAAAATAATATAATATAATACAAACTTACTCCCCCGATAACCAGGGCATCATTCGACTTGGAGAAGAACTTTTGATTTCTTTGGCACCTCCTCCATTTTTCCCCTACAAACGAGCAGAAATTTTTAACAATTTTTCTAAATTTTAATTGCTACTATTCCTCATATTTATAAAATTCCGTGGTAGTCCTAACTAAACTCAAAACATCATTAGTTTTCCGCTAGTATTTTGCTCTTCCTTCCACACATTGAATAAGGTACGCCGAGTTATACCATCGTGGCCAACGCTGAAATAAATCACAACTTTGGGAGTAGCAGGTAGTAGCAGCTAAATTTGGTATTAAATTAAAGGTCTATATCTACCTAAATTATTTAATGTGATCAATCCGTGTCAATCCGAAAATTTCTAGTCCATTAAAACACACAAAACCACATACGTTAGTAGAGTTACATGCTGTGCTAAATGTTATGTTTTGGCAATTTTAATCGAACTTGAAACTAATTTTTGAAAGTCAAATCAAGAAATTACTTACTCATGGTATCTATTTTCAAAAAAACTCCGCAAAAATCTGCAAAATCCTTTTCAGACGAAACGATAGGACTTGCGACTGAAAAGGAGGCTCTTCGCAAAGTGCTTTGTAGCGCAAGAACAAACCCGATCTGGGCCGATAATTGCTTTCGACGATTTCCATTCGCGTACTGACAAATACTGTTTACCACATGGCTAGAACCTATTAGGACCATAAACTGTGGGTTGTTGTTTTATTTCGCGCAATTTCATTTTTGGACTTTCCGTGTGCCAGATTGGGAAAACTGCCCACTGTGCGACGTATTGAATTCAATAATAATGTACATTGACGCTAAAGCTTCTATACGACTTTAAACTTTTATGTGCCACCAGCGTATATAAACATCTCGCTCAGACAAAGCGTTAATTGCCCCGGACGTATATATACGTCTCTCCGAAGGATGATCTTTTCTGTGCACTGCTATTCATAAAATTATTCCAAAGGCTTTGGAATGTAATAAAAGGACCTTGACAGAGTTTGCGAAGGGTTTATTCATTTAAGAGGATTTGCGTATTTATTCCCTCCATACATCCCATACGCGCGCCTACGTAGAAGACGGTGGCATTGGAGAGCGAATAGCGTAACTTTTAATCAAGGGATTAATTATAAACCATACAAATGATCAAGATAATTGTTAAATTTTGCATATAATTTTATATTTGACAAGCCCATGGAGTCACTGGTAATTATTAAATTTGTTCTTAACTTAGCATTGTTGTAAATTAATTATGTTACATTATGTACTGATACATTTATAAGTGTATTATATCAGGTAAATGTGTGTTTTACTTTTATTACATCGTAGTATTTTTGTTTATTTGCTCTCAGTAAATGAATAATTTTTTAAATAATCTTTTATTTTTGACTTTTCAATATACTCGCACCCCCTCGTAGAAATATCACGCCTCCTTACGGGCGCCTCACAGTCTTAAGAACGCTGTTATAATTTCAAGCATTTTGTACAAAAGATTTTTTTTTTAAACTTTTGATTTAATCAAGCACTTTTTAAATAGACATTTATTCTCGATATTGATACTGAGCATGAATAACCCTTGATGAACAAAAACATACAATATTAAATTTACGTAATTAAAATTATAAATTAGAGTTCACCAGTTCAAAAATTGAACAATAAAATGAAGTCAAAAATGAAGAATCTTTTACTGGGATTAATAACATGACTGCTTTTTAAAAAATATTTAGGCTGCTTTTAAAATTGAGTCCAGATGCTCTAAAAGTTTACTCCAGATATTTCTCAAACATAATATTTTGGTGAGATATATATTTATTATAAAGGAGGAAATTAAAATACTTAATTGGTGAATTATTATTTAAAAGTGATTTAAAATTTAAAATAGAGAAAATTAGAAGACATTAATACTAACAAGGAGAGGGCACGACTAAGGAAATTCATTTGGGATCGAGACTTGGTGTAATAGTAGTACTTTTAGGATGTTCACCCTCAATGTAACCCGTCGAATGGCCAGTCAATCTGGAGAAATCAGCCTTCTCGAAATTCATGCTGCTTTTATACAAATTTTAATTTTCCGCAACTGTAGCTTGATTGGTAAATCGTCTGCTTTCTACAGCGCTGGAGGTTAGGTTCGATTCCAATGTATCAACTTCTTTTTTTTTTTCCTTCAATTCATTTAATTATTTTTTTTAATTAAATAAATTTATTTATGAAAGTGGCTTATTAAAATGATATTTTTTGTAATTATTTTGTATTTTATAAAAATAAAAATCTTTTTTTAAATATATAATTTAAATTTTTTATTAGTAAAATTATTAAAAATTTGCTATTAATTAAAATATTAAAATACTTATTAAATAAAAATATTTAAAATAATTATTAATAAAAATTATTAATGATTAAAAAATTAGTAAATTTAATTATTATTCATTAAAATTAATTAATCACTATTTTATACTAATTAATTAGTTAATATTTATTATACTCATCAATCACTATTTATTATACTAATTTATTATTATTAAGCATTAGTATTAATAAGAAATATTTTTAATTTATTATTAAAATTTTATATTTTATTATTGAAATTATTATTAATTTATTATTGAAATTATTATTAATTTATTATTGAAATTATTATTAATTTATTATAGAAATTATTTAAATAAATTTATTAAAATTATTTAAATAAACTTTTTGAAATTAAATAAATTTATTTGAAAAGGACTTATTAAATATTTTATAAAATTGTAAAAATAATTAATTTAATAACATATAAAACGACATGTTTTTTATTATATTAATTATAAATAATAATTTAATAATAATAATATATTGTATAAATTATTTTATATTATATATATAATATTTTATTTATAGTGTATTGTATTTCTCACATTAACTATTTGCAACTAATTTTTTTGTAAAATATCATTTAATATTTATTATGTATTTTATTATAAATATATTATTAATATAAAATATATTTATAAAATTTAATATAATTATTTATATATATAATCAAAGTATGATGATTTTATAAAAATACAAAATAATTACAAAAAATATAATTTAATAAACCTTTCATAAATAAATTTATTTAATTAAAAAAATAATTAAATGAATTGAAGGAAAAAGTTGATCGCGTGGAATCGAACCCCAACTCCAGTATAGAAAGCAGACGATTTACCAACGGCTACGGACTCGTTGCGGAAAAAATTAAAATTTAATTGTATAAAAGCTTTAGCATGAATTTCGAAGGCTGATTTCTCCGAATTGACTGGCCATTCGACGGAGTTACATTGAGGGGTGAACATCCTAAAAGAGTACTACTACTACACCAAGTCTCGATCCCAAATGAATTTTTAGTCGTGCCCTCTCCCAGTAAGCAAGATCTTTTTTATCAAACGTGGTTACCGCAAGCGAATCCTTACACTTTATTTACTAAAAGATTTAATAATAAAGGTTTTATTAATAAATGAGCCAAAAATAATTCAGTAATTCGTTCAAAACGATATCCATGACAAAGTATAAAAAAATGTTGATGCAATAAAAACGTCAGCTTCTTAAATGAAATCGGTGTCCGAAGGTTAAAGGTAATGCAATGTGGACACAATAAAAACGTCAGCTTCTTAAATGAAATCGGTGTCCGAAGGCAAGGTAATGCAATGTGGACACAATAAAAACGACAGCTTTCTAAATGAAAACGGTGTTTATAGACAAGGTAAATCTATGCGTCTGCATCCTAAACAAGAATAGTTTCCCAAGACCGGGTAAAGCCATGAGTCAGCATCCTAGGCAAGCACGGTTTCCTAAGACAGGTAAAGCTATGAGTCAGCCAGCATCCTAAGCAAAGATGATGCCCAAAATATTGTGGGTAAAAAAGGTACATGCATACAATAAAAACGTAAGGCTATATAAGCGCGACGGTTTCTTAAGACGTAAAGCTATATTAATACAATAAAAACATCAGAACTGTTTTTGCTCAGAAAGGCTTAGTGATATAATCGGTACGCAATCGTACAGTACTAGTGAGTTTGAAAATGTTTTTTAGTTATTTTTAGACAGTTTTAAATGAATAGATACACTTTTTGATGATCTCAGTAGTGGTATATTTTATAATTTCATCAACGTGGCTTTTTAAGTAAAAGTGGTTGAAAGCATATTGAAGACTATATGCCGTTAACTTTCTTTATCTAATTAAATAGAAACGAAATATTTAAATCTGTGCAATCAGATGTCATACTTAAATATATAAAATATTTTACACACACATATATAAAATGATGTTCAATACATGGTTGATGAGTTACGATATTAACTTGAAAACTGAGAAGATATTTTTAAGGTATTGATGAAATTCGATGATTTCGTTGAAAAAAATGACAGGCAATTTTTTTACATTGTACATTTTTTTCATACATAAAATGGCTGGAACTAATTTGATAACGGGGTAATAGCGCCAAGTACTGCTTGGCGTGATCCTAATCACACGCCAAGCAGCGTTTGCCGCTGGACTGAACCAATATGGCGGTTTCTTAGCGGTAGTTTAATGATGCTACCACTCTTTAAAGAATTGTTTTTGAAATACATTTAAAATGTATTTCAAATAAAGGATATAGGAAGAGATTTTGAGAATAATCTCTAGATCAATTCATTAAATAATGATTATTATGTATAAAAAGTATTATGTTATTATGTTTGTTTATCAATTTCCAATGGAATGCCAAGAGAAAATATGAAGAAGCAAATAAATATGATATTACTAATGGAATACTTATAATAAGAATCCAACCCAACTATATAACCATTCATTTATATTGACACCATAACGCATTCCACACCACCAATGAATTCACCGTCCTCCAAACTACGAACAAAACAAAATAAATTGGTACCGAGTTCGTTACCCACACTTTAAATAACTGTTCAGCTCAGAAATTCATAAAGACGCCAAAACGAAAATTTATACTGAAAGTGGTTAAATTTTTTGAAGAAATCGTCTGAAATTAAAGGGTTACAGCGGAAAAAATGAATAAAAGTTATTTCTAATATACGTTATCCCCATGGCAACCACATCGACAGACGATAAAAATATTATATTGAAACCATATTGAACATTATCGCCCATCTTGGCGAACATAAACAACTTGGCACTACTACCCCCGATATCAAAATTAGCACCAAAATTATTTTTAAAATATTGGGTATTATTTAGAGAAAATGTTTTGGATCATTGCATGCGCAGGCATCTTTTTACAGCAGTATAAAAAAATTTCGAAGAATGTAGAATATTTCAATTCGTATATGTATAAGATGTGCTAATTTAATATTCGGTCATTATCCGCCAAATTGTTTCTTAATTTCGCCAAGATGGGGATAACATTACAATATGGTTATATTGATTTCCTATCGATTGGTAATATGTTTTCTATAGTGCTTACGTATTTATGATCCTTCTTTTTGCCTCATTTTTTATTGCGGTAACCTCTATTACTTTTTAAGCAATTGATTTTTTAAAAAAAATTTTAACCATTTTTATATTGGACGCCATTTTGCCGCAGTATTCTATTTATGTAATTTGGTGTAGATAATGTGGATATATATCAGAAATTACTGGTAATTACCAGTATTAGTTTTTTAAAAAATGTATGAGAATTCCATGTTAAATTATTATGGATTAATGTTTACCAAATTTGCCTTTGGTGAAATATTTTTTTAAGGAGATTTTACCTTTTTTTTCCGATTTTGTTAAGATATTACTAATTTCTTTCGCCCAATGTAGCCATATGATAAATCTGGCAAAGGCGTAACAACTATTTCTCAAAAAGTAATGAAGTGGGTAATCGAATTTTTTACCGGTGATTGTGAATCTTATGGTGTGAATTTCAACTGAGAGACAACACACATAACGCACATAACGATAAATCTATCAGGTAAATTTTTGTTTAATGGTAGTAAATTGTGCGAATTTCTACTGTTTTATTTTTAATAAAATGATTTCGTATTTAATACAAATGATTTTACATCCATCGGTAAAAAGTCATAAAGTCGATTTTTTTCGTATTTAATTCTTCTTTCAGCCTCAAGTTATTTATTTATTTACTGCTTTTGCTTCTTTTAATTTCTTTTTTCCCACCATTTTGAAATTCCTCACATTCAATTTCTTTATCCTGGCATTTATTCTCTTTTTTATTTCCTTTTACATGGAAAAATGTAAGTACCCCTACTTATTCCACTTTTTAAATCCTTTTAAATGGTTATAATTCTACAGTACTCAGTTACTTCATCGTTTCAGTAATATTTTTGTATTCTTCACATCTCGATTTTTGTAGCGTCAGGCGGCCATTTTGAATAAAATCTACATTTCGTTTAAAGCCTGATTGGCGTGATTTTTTCAGGAGACGTATATTTTTCTTAGTTTTCCCCGTGGTACATGTCGCTTCCGTTGTGCAGCAAAAATTCAAATGTTTCGTGTTTTCACAAACTTCATGGAAAATATGAATCTGTTTTGCACATATACAACTTATAATTTTCTTCTCCATTTTTTAACACTAGAACGTTCGGGATTTTGATTACCCTTAAACGTCCATCAGTGTCATTTCGGCACCACGATATAAAATATGTAAAATATATATAATTGTAACCACTTAATAATTGCAGGGCTACTGTCCAGTAGAGCTTAGTTTTAAGACTTTTTAATACTATTTCATGTAATTATATCCTATATTATGGTCCATTATATCATAAGAAAACGGACGTAGACATTATGTTTCGTGGAGTTTGTTGAACCACTGCTTTGTCGCAAAACATTTCAAGACTTTCTAGTGTTAACTCGTGGAGCCCCAAGCAGTGGCGGCATGAGACCTGAAAATGTGGGCAAGATACATTTCACGAGGCCCTCTCTGGTGGCGTCAGAAGAGGGTTTATAAAGAAAAACACTTCTTTATTCATAATGAAAACCAAACTTTTTTCTCACTCTGTGAACATTGCAACAATTATGGAAAATATTAAAGAAAACAGAAATTTTCTACTTCGTTTGCTGAAATCCTTAATGTTTGTGTGTGTGGAGGGGGGTCGTAATTTATTTTACAAGTGGAGGGCACGACTAAGGAAATTCATTTGGGGTCGAGACTTGATGTAATAGTAATACCCTTTTAGGGTGTTCAACCCTCAATGTAATTCCGCCGAATGGTCAGTCAATTCGAAAAAAAAGCCTTCGAAATTCATGCTTAGCTTTTAAAACAATTAAATTTGAATTTCTCCAATTAATTAAAATTATTTAAAAATAATTACTGATGAAAAAATTAAATAATTATTAAAATTATTAATTTAGTATTAAATTTATTATTTTATTATTAAATTTATTATTTATTATTGAAATGATTAATTATTTTTTAAAAATTATTTAAATTTATTTAAAAAGGACTTATTAAATGTTTTATAAAATATTTAAATTAATAATATATAAAAAAGACATATTTTTTATTATATTAATTATAAAATAACTAATTTAATACTAATATACTTTATAAATTATTTTATATTATATATAATATTTTATTTATAGTATATATATATAATATTTCACATTATAAAACTATTTGTAATTAATTTTATGTATAATATCATTTAATACTCTATCAAATATTTTATTATAACCATATTTATTAATATAAAAATATTTTAAAATTTATTGGTAAATATTTATATAATTAAGCAGTATTTTTTTAATTTTATAAAATAGCGCCAAAATAATTGCATAAAATATCATTTAATATTTAATGTAAAACCTTTCATAAATAAGTTTATTTAATTTTTAAAATAATTAAATGAAATGAAAAGAAGTTGGATCAATGAATCGAACCTGACCTCGCGCAGAGTATGTGCAATAACATATATATCAACAAAGGCTATGAAATCGTTGAGGAAATTCAAATTTAATTGTATAAAAGCTTAAGCATGAATTTCAGCTGCTTTTTCTCCGAATTGACTGGCCATTCGCGGAATTACATTGAGGGCTGAACACCCTCTAAAGGAGTGCAAGTATTATTACACCCGCGACCGACTCCAAATGAATTTCCTTAGGCGTGCCTCCCTTGTTAGATGCTATGTCTGCTGCCAATAGAGAAACTGCCAAAAGCTGAAAGTCTTCCCACTCATTACTGTATTTTGCATAATTTTTATTAACTTTGGTTTTGAAAAAGCTCCTCTCAGCAGAAGCGGTACTTTACAGTTATTATTTACAAAATTCGAGTTATCAACGTAAATATTTCGGAAGATTTCTTTCAAATCGTTCTCAAGTACATTTTGGAGCAAATGTTTCCACATCTGTAATGATGTTGGTTAAATTTGGGATCATATTTTGTACTCATATAATTTTAAGGTTAAAAGTCAATGTTTCACCTACATGCGTATCTCTTTGTGTAACTCTTTGACAGTTTCTTTCAGTATTTGCTGTTTTGTAAAATTTAACTTGTTTAAGCCTAGGAGAAAGCCGTGCAAATCTTCAAAATGTTGATTTAAACATTATTAAATCTTGAATCCAGCGGCCATTGCTTATCGCCAGAACTCAACCTGGTATTAAAAATGTCTGTTTCATACCGGCTTTCGACAGGACTCTATAGGTTAATCACCGCGCCTTCATCATCAAATATTCTTTTGGGTTACCCTTTATTTTTAAAAAATCTTGGCAAATCCTTACTGCTTGACTTACGAGTGTCAGGGAAGCATTTTCCGAATCCTGTTTGTCGATACTCTTTTATCCAGCTGCAAAATTACCGCTAATGTTCAAGAGTAATGCATAAATGGGCTTGTACAGATTGCCATAATTTGCTTATGGAATTGGCACGCGTTAATAACTCATACCATACACGTAAAGAAGCGATAAATCCCAAACTGAACATTTCATTTAAAACAAAATCGCAATCACTGAGTGTGTCGGATTGTTTCGTTTGGTTTTTAAGTGTGTGTTTCCCCTATGCATTCAACAACATCATCAAATTATAATGATGCGGCCTTCACTGCCACTATTGTGCTGCTTGATAAAGGCTTAATAGTAAGCTTTAATTTATCTTTGATAATTCTCCAGCGTCTGCTAAAATTCGAAAAAATAGCAAAAAAAAAAAAAATCTTCTGAATGAAACCATTGTAAAAAATGTTTTTGTTGCCGCTGATGAATTAGCTGCGACCACCAATAACAGATTCCTGCTATGATAAACGCAAGGTGTGAAAAAATATCTGAGTATTAACTCACTATTGAATATTTGCTCCATTGTCGTATCCTTGTCCCCGACAGTGCTGAATATCTAAGCCATTTTTCAGCTCTTCCAGTATTCCATTGGCCAATTATTTTCCCAAGTGTCATTTCAGTGACAACGAGAAATCTGATCGAGTTTCTTCTCTCTCTATGCTTCCATTTGATGTGTGTACTAAGGCCATCTTAAGATGAACCTGCATTTACAATTCTACTACAGTCTGTAGTGCAGTCGAGTAAAGAATAATGTTTAGCCTCTTTTATGCACCAATCACTTCACTCGGCAACTCGAGTTTGACATGATTGTGATCAATTCCTTTTGAATATCATGGGTTCGATAATGATGTGTAAGTTATTTACTATCAATGCGATTGATGTATTCTCGTAACGTATAGGATCATATTTATAGATATCAATTCTAAATAAGTCTATGAAGTTTCCAGAATTCTTAGTGTCTTCTGTTTTGAGAGAGAGAGAGAGAGATTCTCTGTGACCCTAAAACTTCCAGATTATGATAGGCTAAGAAATTCTAAGATATCAATTAATCTCTCTCAAACAAATTATACCAATGCTTTTTGAGATCTTCAAGAATTTGCTTTCCGTTTCCTCGGGGCTAATGTTTTACCAAAAGCCCTTTTTCCTCGAAATTTGACCAGGTATCCAAATATGGTCTCCGTTTCAGAAATTCCTGAATTTTTTAAATGAAACACCTTCAGAAAAAACCCCTAATTGCTTCAAACCCATTTTGGCCCGATTTTAAAAGGCCCATTTCAAAACGTTTTCTTGAAAAAGGGCCAACGCTGATCACGAATATGTATGGCGCTTGTCAAAATTCAATTAGTTCGTTTCCCCAACGGTTTCTTTGAAATTCATCCCATTTTTTCAATGTCTGTTTCGGTGAATGCCCACCACTTTTTTTTTTTTTTTTACCTAAAATTTTCCCAAAGTGCCCCATTTCCTCAAAATTTGCCCCGGGAATCCAAAATCTGGTCTCCTTTTCCCAAAAATTTCCCGAAACCAAAAATGAAACACCTTCGTGAAAAAACCGACCTATTTCGCTTGGCAGACTTACCAACCGATTTTTTAAAAGCCGGGTGTCATTCGAACGGGGACCCCTTCCCAAACCCAAAGAACTTAAAAACATTACTCTGCGAAATTAGAACTCGAGTTATTACCTTGGCAATGTTTTCTATGACAATATCAGAAATTCACCAAAAAAAATGTAAAAATTTTAATTGCTTTATTATCCTTTTTGGCTTCCCTTTTTTAAAATGGGCTTAAGGAAACCATTTCTCTTTCCGTATGTTTGGGTCATTTTTGTCTTCCTTTTGTAACCAAACTTCGTATTTCTGCACAAAATTTAAAACCCTGATCACAATATGTATGGTGATTGTCGACATTCTAATTAATTCTACGTTATCCCAATTGTTTTGAAATTCGTCCCCCCTTTTCCTGACGTTTTTTTGGGGACATTCCCCCTTTACTAACCTAAAAACTTACCAAAGTACCCCTTTCACCCAAATTTTTAACGGGAAACTAAATCTGGTCTACGTTTCGCGAATTTCCTGTAACTTTTAAAAATGAAACAACTTCTTGAAAAACGACCCATTTAAGCCGACCTAAGCCGACACCACCCATTTTAAAAACCGGGGTCATTCGAACGGGGGGCCGTTCCCAAAACCCCCAAGACACTTAAAACATTACTCTGCGATTATCAGAACTCGGTTTTTCAATTTGGGAATGCATTTCTATGACAGAATCAGGCAAACACCGAAAAAAAATAAAAAAATTTTTAAATGCGGTATTATTGTTTTTTGCGTTTTTTTCAAATGTGTTAAAACAATTTCTTTTCCGTGCGTTTGGGTTGTTTTTTTTTATCCTACAATTTTACCAAACTTAGTTTTTTTTGCACAGAATTCCGCTGATCACGAATATGTATATGGCGCTTTTCGAAATTCCCCAAATTGTTTCAAAAAATTATGACCTACTGTTTCTTTGAAATTCGGCCCCTCGTTCAATAGTCGTCTCAGTGACATGCCCATTAATACTTTTTTTTTTTTCCCAGAATCTTATCAAAGTGACCCTTTTAAATCGAAATTGCCCGAAACTAAATCTCGTCTTCTTTTTCCGAAATTCCTGTAACTTTCTTTAAAAATGCAACAAATTCTCTAAACAAACCGACCTATTTGGCTTTAAATGCACACCACTATTTTTTTTTTCCTGAAACTTACCCCAAAATGACCCATTTCACTTGAAAGACCAGGAATAAAAAATTGTCTACGTTTTGAAATTCCCATAATTTTTTTTTTAAAATGAAATGCCTTTATGAAAATAACGACCTATTTGGCGAAAAAGCCCCCACTATTTTTTTCCCTAAGAACACCAGACCCATTTCACTGGAAATTTTACCAGGAATATGAATCTGGTCATCGTTTCAAAAAAATTTCTTTAACTGTTTTTTAAAAAAAGAAATAATTTTTTGAAAAAAGACTATTTTCGAAAGCCAACTTACCAAACATTTTAAAAACCGGGGGGTCATTCAAAAGGGGGTCGTTCCCCCAAAAAACGAAACACTTAAAACATTACTCTGTGATTATTAGAACTCGAGTTATTGCCTTTGGTAATAAATTTCTATGACAAGAATAAAAAAATCCGAAAAAAGTAAAAAAATTTAATTTCTGTTTATCCTTTTTGAAGCATTCGTTTTTAATATGGGCTTATTGCGACGCATTTCTTTTCGTGCGTTTGAATCATTTTTTTCCCCCAATGTAAAACTTAGTTTTTCTTGCTCAGAATTCAACGCTGATCACGTTTGGTTGCGCTTATCAATTTCCATAGTTAAAAGTTATGCCCAAGGGTTTTTCTTTGAAATTGCCTTTTTCAATAGTCTGTTTCAGTGACAAACCCACCACTTATTTTTTTACCCAAAAACTTACAAAAGTGACCCATTTCCTCGAAATTGACCAGGAATCTAAATCTGGTCTCCGTTTCCAAAGTCCTGTACTTTTTAAAAATAAACACCCTTTGAACAAACAGACCTAGGCTTGAAAGACTTACTGACCGATTTTAAAAAAACAGGGTGTCATTCGAACGAGGAGCCGTTCCCAAACCAAAGCCCTTTAAAACATTACTCTGCGATTATTAGAACGCGTGTTATTGCACTTTAAAAAATGCATTTCTATTGAAAAGAATCAGAAAACACCGAAAAAAAGAAAGTTCCCCAATTTGGTATTATCCTTTTGAAGCGTTCCTCTTCGAATGGGTTTAAATTCACCGTTTCTACTTTCTGTGCCTTTGGGTCATTTTTTTGTCTTCCTCCAATTCTTACCAAACTTAGTTTTTCTTGCACAGAATTCAACGCTGATCACGAATATGTATGGTGCTTGTCGAAATTCCAATTAGTTCAAAAGTTATGAACCACTGTTTCTTTTAAAAAATTTTCCCCCCTTTCAATAGGCTTTTTCAGTGACATGCCCACCACTACCTTTTTAACCTAAATCTTATCAAAGCGACTCATTTAATTAGAAATTCGACCAGGAATCTTAATCTGGTTTCCTTTTCTCGAAAATCCTGTAACTTTCTTTAAAATTGAAACAAATTCTTGAAACAAACCGACCTATTTGGCTTTAAATACACACCACTATTTTTTTTTCCCTTGAATCTTACCAAAGTGACCAATTTCACTCGAAATTTGACCAGGAATCGAAATGTTGTCTCCGTTTCGCGCGAAATTCCTATAATTTCTTTTAAAAATAAAATGCCTTCTTGAAAATAACGACCATTTGTTTGAAATGCCACCGCTATTTTTTACCCTAAAAAACTTACCAGACCCATTTCACTCGAAATTTTACCAGGAATCTAAATCTGGTCTCCGTTTCGAGAAATTTCTTTAACTTTTTTTTAAAAATGAAATAATTTCTTAAAAAAACCGACTTTTTGGCTTAAAAGCCAACTTACCAAACGTTTTTTAAAAAACCGGTGTCTTTCGTCAAACGGGGGTCGTTCCTCAAACACGAAGACACTTAAAACATTAATCTGTGATTATTAGAACTCGAGTTATTGCACTTTGGTAATAAATTTCTATTAAAGTATCAGAAAACACCGAAAAAAAGTAAAAAAATTTAATTGCTTTATTATCCTTTTTGAAGCGTTTCTTTTTAAAATGGTTTAAAAATTGCAACGCATTTCTCTTTTTCCGTATTTTTTGGGTCTATTTTTGTCTTCCCCCAATTCTAACAAAACTCCGTTTTCGTGCAAATTCAACGCTGATCCCCGAATATGTAAGGCGCTTGTCGAAATTCCAATTGTTCAAAAAGTTATGCCTAACTGTTTCTTTGAAAATCGCCCCTTTTTTTCAATAGTCTGATTCGGTGACATCCCAAGCACTATTTTTTTTTTTTACCAAGTGTCCCTTTTTACACGAAATTTGATCAGGAATCTAAATCTTGTCCCGTTTCGCGAAAATCCTGCAACTTTTTAAGAATAAAAGAACTTTTTTAAAAAAACCAACCCTTTTACCGACCGATATTAAAAACCGGGTCTTCGAACAAAAAAGGTTCCCAAACCGCACATAATTAAAACATTATTTTGGGTTTTTTAGAATTTTGTGTTTTGCTTTTTGGGGTAATGTTTTTTATGACAAGTATCAAAAAAACACCAAAAAAAAAGTAAAAAAAATTGGGTATTATCCTTTGAAGCATTCGTTTTTTAATATGGGCTTAATTGGACGCATTTCTTCATTTCCGTGCGTTTGGCTCTTTTTTTGTTTTCCCCCCATTCTTACCGCTTAGTTTTTCTTGCGTAAAATTAACCGATCACGAATATGTGTGTATGGCGTTTTTAAATTTAAAATAGTTCAAAAGCTATGCTCAACTGTTTCTTTGAAATTGCCCTTTTTTAACAGTCTGATTCGGTGACATGCCAACCATTTTTTTTTTCCCCTAAAACTTCCCACAAAAATGACCCATTTCCCCAAAATTTGCCAGAATCTACATCTGGTCTCCCGTTTCGTGAATTTTGAATTTTTTTTTAAAAAATGAAACACCTTCTTACAAAATGACCCTATTTGCTTGAAACCCAACTTACCTACCAATTTTAAAAAACCGGGGTGTCATTAAAACGGGGACCCGCCAAAAGAAAACTTAAAACTTTACTCTGGGTTTTAGAACTCGAGTTATTGCACTTTGGTAATGTTTTTAGCAAGTATCAAAAAAAACAAAAAAAAAAGAAAAAAATTTAAAATTGCGGTATTATGTCTTTCAAATGGGCGTAATTGAACTCTTTTCCCCCGGGGTTTGGCTCTTTTTTTTGTCATTCTCCAATTCTACCAAACTTAGTTTTTCTTGCACAGAATTAACGTGATCACAATTTTAAAGGTGTTGTCGAAATTCCAGTTTTGCCCAACTTTTTTTTGAACTGTTTTCTGAACTGTTTGAACTTTCAGTGACATGCCAACCAATACATTTTTTTTCCCCAGAAACTTCCCAAAGGACCTTTAACCCGAAATTTCTCCAGGAATCTAAATCTGGTCTCCTTTTTGCGAAATTTCTGTGACTTTTTTAAAAATGAAACCCCCCAAAAAAAAACCGAGGGGTTTTTTGTGTGCCTGTTTTAAAAAAATCAACCAAAAGCCTAATATTTCCACTTTTCCCCCTTTTTAAAAAAAAGTTTTCAATTTTTACAGAAAAAATTTCCCTAATTTGTTACATCATTACATACGAAAAAGGGAAAAAAATGGAAGTGATTGGTAAATAATTGGGGAAGATTTAGTATTTTAATGCAAAAAAACACAAACCGAAAAAAAAACCCTTTAAAGTTAATAATTTTAAAAATATATTATAAGCCAAATTAAAAAAATTTTTTTCTTAAAATAATATAATATAATACAAACTTCCCCCCGATAACCAGGGCATTTCGACTTGAGAAGAATTTTTGATTTCGGCACCTCCTCCTTTTTTCCCCTACAAACGAGCAGAAATTTTAAAATTTTTTCTAAATTTTAATTCTACTATTCCTCATATTTAAAAAATTTCCCGTGGTAGCCCAAACCCAAACCAAAACATATTAGTTTTCCGCTGGTATTTTTCTTCCCTTCCACAATTGAAAAGGGACCCCGGTTATCCCCATCGTGGAACGCTGAAATAAATCACAACTTTGGGAGTAGAGGTAGAGCCAAAATTTTGGGTATTAAATTAAAATTATATCTACCTAAATTATTTAATGTGATCAACCGTGTCAACGAAAATTTCTGTCCATTAAACACAAAAACACATACGTTAGTGGGGAGTTACATGCTGTGCTAAATGTTATGTTTTCTTTTTAATCGAACTTAAAACTAATTTGAAAGTCAAACAAATTACTTTCATGGTATCTATTTTCAAGAAAACTCCGCAAAATCTGAAAAACCTTTTCAGACGAAACGGTAGGCCCGACTGAAAAGGAGGCTCTCCGTGTTTTTGTAGCAAGAACAAACCCGATCTGCCGATAATTGTTGACATTTCCATTCGCGTACGAAAATACTGTTTACCACATGGCTGGGGAACCTATTAGGACCTAAACTGGGGTTGTTGTTTTATTTCGCGCAATTTCTTTTTGGGACTTTCCGTGTCCCGTTTGGGGGAAAACTCCCCACTGTGCGACAATTGAATTCAAAAAATGTACATTGACGCTAAAGCTTCTAAAAACAAACTTTTATTGCCACCAGGTATAAAAACATCTCGCTCAGACAAAGTGTAAATTCCCCGGACTATAAAACGTCTCTTTTTTAAAGGATGACTTTTCTGTGCCCTTTTTATAAAATTTTTCCAAAACTTTGGAATGTAATAAAAACCTTTACAGAGTTTGCGAAGGGTTTATTCAAAGGGTTTTGCGTATTTATTTTTTCCCTCCATACATCCCATACGCGCGCCTACGTAGAAGACTGTGGCATTGGGGGCTAGCAACTTTTTCAAAGGGTTAATTATAAACCATACAAATGATCAAGATAATTGTTAAATTTGATATAATTTTATTTTGACAAGCCCATGGGGTCACTGGTAATTATTAAATTTGTTCTTAACTTAGCATTGTTAAATTAATTATTACATTATGGGCAACATTTATAAGTGTATTATATCAGGAAATGTTGTTTTTTCTTTTATTACATGATTTTTTGTTTATTTGCTCTCAGTAAATGAATAATTTTTTAAAAAATCTTTTATTTTGACTTTTTTAATATACTGCACCCCCCCGTAGAAATATTTTACGCCTCCTTACCTCCCCACAGCTTAAGAACGCTGTTATAATTTCAAGCATTTTGTACAAAAAAAATTTTTTAAACTTTTGATTTAATCCACTTTTTAAATAGACATTTATTCTCGATATTGATACTGAGCATGAATAACCCTTGATGAACAAAACATACAATATTAAATTTTCGTAATTAAAATTATAAATTAGAGTTCACCAGTTCAAAATTGAACAATAAAATGAAGTCAAAATGAAGAATCTTTTACTGGGATTAAAACTGACCTTTTAAAATATTTAGGCTGTTTTTAAAACGGAAACCAGATGCTCTAAAAAATTTACTAGAAATTTTTCAAACATAATATTTTTTGGGGAGATATATATTTATTATAAAGGAGGAAAAAAATTTAATTTGGGGAATTATTATTTAAAAAATGATTTAAAATTTAAAAAAAGGAAAAAGGCATTAATACAAAAGGGGGGGGACGACTAAGGAAATTCATTTGGGATCGAGACTTGGGTAATAGTAGTCTTTTTAGGATGTTCAAATTAACCCTTTGAAGGCAGCAACGGAGAAAACAGCCCTGAAAAACATGCTGCTTTTATACAAAAATTTTTAAATTTTCCCAACTGTAGCTTGATTGGTAAATCGTCTGCTTTCTAGCTGGAGGTTGGGTTCGATTTCCCCCTAATCAACTTTTTTTTTTTCCCTTTAATTCATTTAATTATTTTTTTTTTAAATTTAAAAAATTTTTTTTGAAAGGAATAAATGATATTTTTTTTAATTATTTTGTATTTTATAAAAATTTTTTTAAAATATAATTTAAATTTTTTTTTTTGTAAAATTATTAAAATTTTATTAATTAAAAAAAATTAAAAAAACTTATTAAATAAAAAAATTTAAAATAATTATTTAAAAAAAATTTTTAATGATTAAAATTAGTAAATTAATTATTACATTAAAAATTTAAATTTAAACACTATTTTATACTAATTAATTAGTTTATTTATTATATAAAAATCACTATTTATTATAATTTAAATTTTTATTATTAAGCATTAGTATTAATAAAAATATTTTTTTTTTTATTATTAAAATTATATTTATTATTGAAAATTATTAATTTATTATTGAAATTATTTTTAATTTATTTTTTAAAATTTTTATTAATTTATTATAGAAATTATTTTAAAAAATTTTTATTAAAATTATTTAAATAAATTTTTTGAAATTAAATAAATTTATTTAAAAAAGGAAATTATTAAAATTTTAAAAAATTGAAAAAATAATTAATTTAATAACATATAAAACGACATTTTTTTTATTATATTAATTATAAAAAAATTTAATTTAATAATAATAATATATTGTATAAATTATTTTATATTATATATAAATATTTTATTTTAAGTGTATTGTTTTTCCCACTTTAAACCCTTTTGAACAAATTTTTTTTGTAAAATATCATTTAATATTTATTATGTATTTTATTAAAAAATATTTTTTATTAATATAAAATATATTTATAAAATTTAATAAAATTATTTATATATATAATAAAAAGAAATTTTTTTATTTTATAAAAATACAAAAAAAATTAAAAAAAAATATAATTTAAAAAAACCTTTCATAAATAAATTTATTTAATTAAAAAAAAAATTTAAAATGAATTAAAGGGAAAAAAAAATTTGGGACGGTGGAATCGAACCCCAACCCCCAAAAGATAAAAAAGCAGACGATTTACCAACGGCTAGGGCCCCGGGCCGGAAAAAAATTAAAAAATTTAATTGTATAAAAGTTTTAGCATGAATTTCGAAGGCTGATTTCCCCCCCGGAATTGACTGGCCTTCGACGGATTTAAACATTAGGGGTGAACACCCAAAAAAAGAGTACTCCCATTACACCAAGTCTCGATCCCAAATGAATTTTTCCCTGCCCCTCCCTTGAAGATCTTTTTTTTCAAAAAGTGGTTACCGCAAACGAATCCTTTCACTTTATTTACTAAAAGATTTAATAATAAAGGTTTTTTTAATAAAAAGAGCCAAAAATAATTCAGTAATTCGTTCCAAAAAGATATCCATGACAAAGTAAAAAAAAATGGGTTTATGCAATAAAAAAGTCAGCCCTTAAAAGAAATCGGTGTCCGGGGGTTAAAAGGTAAAAGCAAAAGTGGGGCACAATTTAAAAAAGTCAGCTTCTTTTAAAAGAAATCGGTGTCCGAAGGCGGGAATGCAATGTGGGGCACAATAAAACGACAGCTTTTTAAAAGAAAAAGGGGGTTTTTAGACAAAGGGAAATCTAAAGCGTCTGCATCCTAAAAAAAGAATAGTTTCCCAAGACCGGGTAAAAACCATGAGTCAGCATCCTAGGCAAGAAGGTTTCCCAAAAGGAAAGCTATGAGTCAGCCAGCATCCTAAGCAAAGATGATGCCCCCAAAAGGGGGAAAAAAAGGGACATGCATACAATAAAAACCCTAAGGGTTAAAGGGGACGGTTTTTAAGACGTAAAGCTATATTTAAAACAATAAAACATCAGAACTGTTTTTGCCCCAGAAAGGTTTTGTGAATAATCGGTACGCAAAACGTACAGTACTAGGGGAGTTTGAAAATGTTTTTTTGTTATTTTTGGGCAGTTTTAAATGAATAGATACACTTTTTGAATTTTCCCCGTAGTGGTATATTTTATAATTTCATCAACGTTTTTTGGGAAAAGTGGTTGAAAACTTTTTGGGAAAACTATATGCCGTTAACTTTTTTTTTTATCTAATTAAATAGAAACGAAATATTTAAATCGTAATCAGATGTCATACTTAAATATATAAAATATTTTAAAACACACATATATTGGGTGTTCAATCTGGTTGATGAGTTACGATTTTAACCCCTTTAAAAATGAGAAGATATTTTTTAAAGGTATTGATGAAATTGATGGATAATTTCGTTGAAAAAAAATGACGAAATTTTAATTGTACATTTTTTTCCATACATAAAATTATTGAACAATTTGATAACGGGGTAATAGTAAGTACGCTGCGTGATCCTAATCACGCCAAGAACGTTTTGTGATAAATCTATAGGCGCTCTAAAAATTAGAAAAGTTAAAGTTTGAAGCATTTAAATGATTTCAAATAAAGAGATAATCAGGAAGAGGATTGAAGAAAAAACCTAGATCAAAATTTAAATAATGATTAATATGTAATAAAAGTACATGTACTAATAAAAAGTATTATAAGCAGCATATAATAAGCATCAGATGTTTTTATCGTAATTTTAATGGTAGTATTCATATAGTATTATATAACGGTTATTAGAAGACAATAATGATAATTAATTAAATAGTAATTTTTAAAAATTTGTATAATCGTCGAATTGTAAGAAAAGTAAAAATTTTGCATAAGAGAACTCTAATCAGAACTTAAATAACATAATAGCTATAAAGGAACAACAAAAATAGTTATAAATGAATAAGATAATAATTATAATTAAATAATAATACTTTATATAAATAATAATAATTATAAATAAATAATAATTATTATAAATAAATAACAGTATTTAGTAATATTTATAAATAAATGCTAAAATGAACTCGAAACAATTATAAGTAGAGCGAATATATTTATTATTACCCATAGTAATAATATGCATTTTTCATTATGAGAATAAATAATTACAAAATGTATGTTAAAATTAATTTAGAATATCATTCAAATTAGTGAAAGGTGCAATGTGAAACATTGCATGTAAGTTCTTTCACAATTTCATCGAACAAAGAAGTAAAAAATTTTAAAACGAAATAAATTATTTATAGCGATAATTAAAAGCACAACACTTATTCTTTAAAGAAAAATATTCTAATTACTCTACTCATTTTAGAAATATCCATATTCGAAAATAGTCAGAATTCCATAAGACGCAAATCAAAAGAAAATTTATACTGAAAGTGGTACAATTTTTTGAAGAAATCGTCTGAAATTAAAGGGTTACAGCGGAAAAATGAATAAAAGTTATTTCTAATATACGTTATCCCCATTACAAACTACATTCGACAGACGATAAAAATATTATATTGAAACCATATTGAAACATTATCGCCCATCTTGGCGAACATAAACAACTTGCACTACTACCCCGATATCAAATTAGCACCAAAATTATTTTTAAAATATTGGGTATTATTTAGAGAAAAAATGTTTTGGATCATTGCATGCGCAGGCATCTTTTACAGCAGTATAAAAAAATTTCGAAGAATGTAGAATATTTCAATTGTATATGTATAAGATGCTAATTTAATATTCGGTCATTATCCGCCAAATTGTTTCTAATTTTCGCCAAGATGGGGGATAACATTACAATATGGTTATATTGATTTTATCGATTGGTAATATGTTTTCTATAGTGCTTACGTATTTATGATCCTTCTTTTTTTGCCTCATTTTTATTGTGGTAACCCTATTACTTTTAAGCAATTCGATTTTTTTTTAAAAAAAAATTTAACCATTTTTATATTGGACGCCATTTTGCTGCAGTATTCTATTTATGTAATTTGCGTAGGATAATGGATATATCAGAAATTACTGGTAATTACCAGTATTATTTTTTTAAAAAATGTATGAGAATTCCATGTTAAATTATTATGGATTAATAAGTTTACCAAATTTGCTCTTTTGGTGAAATATTTTTTTTAAGGAGATTTAATTTTTTTTTTCCGATTTTTGTTAAGATATTACTAATTTCGCCCAATGGGAAATATGATAAATCTGGTAAAGGCGTAACAACTATTTCTCAAAAAAGTAATGAAGTGGGTAATCGAATTTTTTACCGAGATTGTGTGAATCTTATGGTGTGAATTTCAACTGAGAGACAACACACATAACGCACATAACGATAAATCTATCAGGTAAATTTTTGTTTAATGGTAGAAAATTTGCGAATTTCTACTTTTTTTATTTTTAAAAAATGTTTCGTTTTTAAATAAATGTTTTTTTTTACATCCATCGGTAAAAGTCATAAAGTCGTTTTTTTTCGTTTTAATTTTCTTTCAGCCTCAAGTTATTTATTTATTTACTGCTTTTGCTTTTTTTAATTTCTTTTTCCCAAATTTTGAAATTCCTCACATTCAATTTCTTTATCCGGGCATTTATTCTTTTTTTAACCTTTTACAGGGAAAAAATGTAAGTACCCCTACTTATTCCACTTTTAAACCCTTTTTAAATGGTTATAATTCTACAGTACTCGTTACTTCATCGTTTCGAATATTTTTGTATTCTTTCACATCTGGGTTTTTTTGTAGCGTCAGGGTTTTTTTGAAAAAATCTACATTTCGTTTAAACCCCGTTGGGGGTTTTTTAGGAATATTTTTTTTTATTTTCCCCCTGGTTTTCGCTTCCGTTGTGCAGCAAAAAAATTAAACGGTTTTTAAAACTTCATGGAAAAATAATCTGTTTTGCAATAACCTTATAATTTTCTTCTCCATTTTTTTAAAACTAGAACGTTCGGGGTTTTGATTACCCTTAAACGTCCATCAGTGTCATTTCGGCCCCGATATAAAATATGTAAAATATATATAATTGTAACCACTTAAAATTGCAGGGCTACTGTCCAGTAGAGCTTTGTTTTAAGACTTTTAATACTATTTCATTAATTTTATCCCATATTATGGTAAATTTTATCTAAGAAAACGGAGTAAATTATGTTTCGTGGGTTTGGCCACTGCTTTGTCGGAAAACATTTCAAGACTTTCTAGTGTTCTCGTGGAGCCCCCCAACGTGACGGCTGAGACCTGAAAATTGGGCAAGATACTTTTACGAGGCCCTCTCTGGTGGGTCAAAAAGGTTTATAAAGAAAAACATTTTTTTTCATAAAAAACCAAACTTTTTTCTCATTTTTGTGAACATTAAAAAATTATGGAAAAAAAATTAAAAAAACGAAATTTTCTACTTTTTGTGAAACCCAATGTTTGGGAGGGGGGGTATTTTTTACAAGTGGAGGGGGACTGGAAATTTTTTAACTTGATGTAATAGTAATACCCTTTGGTGTTCAACCCCCAATGTAATTCCGCCGAATGGTCGTCAATTGAAAAAAAACCTTCGAAATTATGCTTAGCTTTTAAACAATTAAATTTGAATTTCTCCCAAATTTAAATTTAAAAATTTTTTAAAATAATTTCGATAAAAAAAAATTTTAAATAATTATTAAAATTATTAATTTAGTATTAAATTTATTATTTTATTATTAAATTTATTATTTATTATTGAAATGATTATTAATTTTTAAAATTATTTAAATTTATTTAAAAAGGACTTATTAAATGTTTTATAAAATAATTAAATTAATAATATATATAAAAAAAGACATATTTTTTTATTATATTAATTATAAAATAATTAATTTAATACTAATATATTTTATAAATTATTTTATATTATATATAATATTTTATTTATAGTATATATATATAATATTTCTTATAAAACTATTTGTAATTAATTTTATGTATAATATCATTTAATACTTATAATATTTTATTATAAATATTATTTATTAATATAAAAATATATTTATAAAATTTAATATAAATATTTATATAATTACAGTATTTTTTTACTTTATAAAATACAAAATATTGCATAAAATATCATTTAATATTTAATAAACCTTTCATAAATAAGTTTATTTAATTTTAAAAATAATTAAATGAAATGAAAAAAGAAGTTGATCGATGAATCGAACCTTGACCTCGCGCAGAGTATGCACACGATATATCAACCAGGCTATGAAATCGTTGGAGGAAATTCAAATTTAATTGTATAAAAGCTAAGCATGAATTTCGAAGGCTTTTTTCTCCGAATTGACTGGCCATTCGGCGGAATTACATTGAGGGTTGAACACCCTAAAGGAGTACTACTATTACACCAAGTATCGACCCAAATGAATTTCCTTAGCGTGCCTCCCTTGTTAGATGCTATATCTGCTTCAATAGATAAAACTGCCAAAGCTGAAAGTCTTTCCTGACTCATTGTATTTCTTACATAATTTTTTATTAACTTTGGTTTTGAAAAGCTCCTCTCAGCAGAAGCGGTACTTACAGTTATTATTTACAAAATTCGAAAGACAATGTAAATATTTCGGAAGATTTCTTTCAAATCGTTCTCGCGACATTTTGGAGCAAATGTTTCACGTCTGTAATGATGTTGGGTAAATTTGGGATCATATTTTGTAATTCTTCATATAATTTTAAGGTTGGAAGTCACTGCTCTCACCTACTTGCAGGACTGTGTGTAACTCTTGACAGTTTTTCAGTATTTGCTGTTTTGTAAAATTTTTTAACTTGTTTAAGTCATAGAGAAAGCCAAAATTTTCAAAATGTTGATTTAAACACATAAATCTTGAATCCATATTGCTTATCACAGAATCAATCATGGTATTAAAAATGTCTGTTTCATACCGGCTTTCGACAGACTCTATAGGTTGATCACCGCCTTCATCATCAAATATTCTTTTCTTTTTGGTTACCCTTTTATTTTTAAAATCTTTTGGCAAATCATAACTGCTTGACTTACGAGTGTCAGGCAAGCATTTTCCGAATCCTGTTTGTCGATACTCTTTTATCCAGCTGCAAAATGACCGCAAATGTTCAAGAGTAATGCATAAATGGGCTTGTACAGATTGCCATAATTTGCTTATGGTATTGGCACGCGTTAATAACTCATACCATACACGTAATGAAACGATAAATCCCAAACTGAACATTTCATTTAAAACAAAATCGCAATCACTGAGTGTGTCGGATTGTTTCGTTTGGTTTTAAAGTTTTCTATGCATTCAACAACATCATCAAATTATAATGATGCGGCCTTCACCGCCACTATTCTGCTTCCACCCCTTATGTCTGATAAAAGCTTAATAGTAAGCTTTAATTTATCTTTGATAATTCTCCAGCGTCTGCTAAGAATTTGAAAAAAAAAAAAACTCTGAGAAACAAAATGTTTTGTTGCGCTGACGAATTAGCTGCGACCACCAATAACAGATTCCTGCTATGATAAACGCAAGTTGTGAAAAAATATTCGAATTTAACTCCAATTATTGAAAAGTCAGCCTATATTTCCGTTCCATTTGTCGTATCCTTGTCCACCATTGCGCTGAATATCTAAACTCTTTTTTTCTAGCTCTCCCTGTATTGCATTGGTCAAATATTTTCCAGTCATTTCAGTGACAGCGAGAAATTCGATCGAGTTTTCTTCTCTATGCTCCATTTGATGTACTACAATATCTTAAGATGACCTGCGCATTTGTTAAATTTACTACAGTCTGTAGTGCAGTCGAGTAAAGGAATAATATTTGCCTCTTTTATGCACCAACCGCTCTTTCGCTGGTAACTGCTTGACATGATTGTGATCAATTCATTTTGAATATCATGGGTTCGATAATGATGTGCAAGTTGCTTATTATCAATGCTATTGATATGTTCCCGTAACGTAGGATCATCTTTAGATATCAATTTAAATAAGTCTAAGAAGTTTCCAGAATTCTTAGTGTCGTTGTCTGTTTTGAGAGATTCTCTGTGTCCTCTAAACTTCAGATTATGATAGGCTAAGAAATTTAAGATATCAATTAATCTCTGAAACAAATTATACCAATGCTTTTGAGATTAAAGAATTTGCTTTCCGTTTCTCGGTCTAATGTTTTTCCGTGCTTTATTCTCTTCTCTAATGTTATCCATTGGAACATATAGACCATATGTTCTTAAGTATTCTCCTGCCTGTTTAAAATACTCTCTTTCTTAAGTGTTACCAATCACAGCATCCTTCCTGTGCTACTTGAGTTAGTGAATTGCCAAATAGTTTGCATGGAAAACAGAAAATTTTATTTTTAGAACTTGAATGAACCAACCAGTGACGAAGTTGAATTTTATCATTTTTTAGTTTTCGTGAGAAAATGAAAATTGAAAAGTGTCTATGATCTTCATATTTAGGATAATATTCATCGCTGTTATTTAACGCTGCGGATCGCTTTGAACTTACCGGCGACCGGTGAACATCTGTCATGGAAACGTACACAATCCCGGGTCAAAACTGAAAATGCTTGTTTCACTACCTCAATGGCATCTATGTTCACTGGCGAAGAACTAATATCAATCTCTTCTTCTTGATTGTGACTTATGTTACTCAACGGGAACCCAAAAATCTCAACGTCAGCTTATGATTGGCAAGCTTTTGATCCTATTTCTATTTCCGATTTTCGTCGTTCGGTATCGTTCGGAGTAACTTCCAAATTCATCAGAGACTTGGATATGGATAAATGTTGAGATGTCGAAGGAATCGATTAATTTGATTGTGTGCTGTCAGATTCAGTCTGACCGAAAAATTTCATCATATCTGAACTTTAAACCTGGTTGGATGCAACTCTTTCCGCTTTTCTTTTTCTTTTTACTGCACCAGGTTCTCATTTTCTCCTTTTATCTCTACCTCTCTTAGTGCCTGAGCCTGATATGATTGATAAAGTATGACAAATGCCCAGTACCACCATTATTTATTCTCACATCAGATACTTTTAAAATTTATAATATGATATAGAAACATGAAGCGAGACTGCGTCTGCATGCGATACTTTAATAGGCTCTTTCTAAAGATAAGAAGTCCCGAGGTACGTCTCGTCTCTGACCGAAGACAGTCTCTCCCCGCGATAGCAACTTAACTCCAGCTAATGTTGCCAGACTAAATATAAGGGGAAATGAGTGAGTTGAGAAATGTAGAAAGAAAAGAAATGAAAACACAATATTTTCACGAATTATTTATCTTGATACTTTCATGCACCGATAAATAATAGAATATCTTTTTTTGTGTCAATACATCAATTTTTCTTTGATATCTATGGCGAAAACAGATAGAGTTGGAGAATTTTCTAATTTATTAATTATAAAAAACCCTGTGGCGTCCACTTTTGGATTTTCCTTACTTTTCGTTTATTTTATTTCGGCTTTGAGGCGCGAGGCCCTATGCACCGCGAGGCCGTGGCCCCACGCCTTACGCCGCCTTTGGCTATATATTGGCAACTAAGCCTTTGCAAACACGGCGAGTCCCCAAATGTGGAAGCCATTTTATGGTGGCACCATCTTGTGTAACGGCCTTCTCTCGCTAGCAAATTTGAGCTCCTGAATTAATTTTAATTCAAGCTCTTGTTGGGTGCTAAATATTTCGCGATTTAATTTTGCCGAAAGTACCAGAGCTAAATTGATACTCAAGGATCTTCTACATGCCACATAATCGCATGCCTACGATTTTTGTATCTAGAAAATCTATCGACTCCAGCCGGGAGCGAATCCGCGACCTTAGGCATGCGAAACGAGCATACTACCTCTAAGCCACCGAGCCGACTTCAAAAATAAAAAAAAAAATCATTTCTTTTTTTCATTTATAAAAAAGTTTTTAAAAAATTTGTTTTTGGTACTTCATAACAATTTTACGTTGCATAATTTTTCCTTTAGAATGTACAAATATTTAAAAGTATTTTATAATATTATCGGATATCTTAAGGTATCCCCGGGAAACCTTGATTTTAAAAACCCTAAATGGATTTTTTCATGATATTTAGTGTCACTTAGATTAGAATAGATTAGGTGATTAGATTAGATAGATTAGATAGATTAGATGTATAAAATTGTTTTAAGGATATTCTGACAAAAAAAAATTATTTTAAAAAAATTTATTTTGCCAAAAATGAACATAAATGCCCATTTTAAAATTTTCCCTTTTTTGAAAATGCTTCATTATAAAATTTTTTGTTGTTATATCAGACCCCGGGTAATTGGTTTTTTTAAAAAAATTACATTATTTTCGATTACCCCCCATAAATAATTATGGCTTTTTTCCTGAAATCTCTTTTGTAAAAATGGATAAACCATTTAAGTTATTTTTAAAATTTTAGTTACCTCTGTACAGAGGTCTGGTTTAAACGGGCTATTAATTTAATAAACATTTTCAAAAGGAAATTTTTGAAAATGGGTATTCATTTCTTTTTTTGTCAAAAATGTACTAAATAATTTTTTTTTTAATACTATTCTTAAAACAATTTTTAAAATACATTTTTTTTAAACAAGGACTTAAATAAAATATTATCCATTTATATATATAATTTTAAAATCACGGTTCCGAACTAAAAAATCCTTAAGCCATGTTTATTCCCCATACAACAGGATTTTTTTTATAAACTTGATGCATTTCCAGAAGATCAGAAATGACGTCATGCCGGCACAAATTTTCCATTTAAAATTGCCACTTCAACACGAGTAGCTGCTTCTTCAAGTTATAACTTTCTTTTTTGCAAAAGAATACTGACAAGAATAAAGTTATATTTATTTCCATTATAAAGAGAAACACTGCTTTTAAGTTCATCTTGAAAGTTCTAACAAAAAGCCGCCATTTTTTTTTATTTATAACACAACTCTAAGAAAGAAATGAGACTAGAAATGTCATTACAAAAGCGTATCTCACTATCTTTTTTATTAACTCTTATGAAGTATTTATGTGTGTCCTGGCTTATGGAAATAAGTATATCATTAGCTAGCACAAGTCATTCTTGAAGCTTTGATCCTAGCAATTCGGCTTTATTCTTATTAAACACGAAATCATGTTCGGAGCATTCTGCTATGCTTGCATTATCCCTATTCTTTTTCTAAAAAAAAGGAATTTATTCAATTCCTACCCACTGTTAGCTCACACTCTCTATATATTTATTTATTTATCTTGGTGGAATTTTCAATCTTTAATAAAATACATTTTAAAGCGCTCGATTGCGCTGAAATTTAATACACATGATTGTTTTGGATGACAATACAATAATTTAATTATAATTAATAAAAATTAATTGATTAAAACTAATTATTTACAGAATTACAAATACACACAGTGACGTTGACATCATTTTTGGCGACTTGTGTCAAAACTTGAGAAGGTTTTTTTCTCACGTTTTAAAGCCTTCGGTTGAACTGAAATTTTATACACACGATTGTTTAGAATGACAATACGATACTTTAATGATAATTAATAAAAATTAATTGCCATTTAATGTTGTAATTCTGTCCATGTATACACATATTTATATTAATTGTAACTATTTAATAAAAAGTAGATAAATTAAAAATTTTCTTTGTTGATCTAAGTAGGAATTAACTTAATTTTTTTTCATATATTACTTGTGTGTCTGTTTTACTTTCAAGACTGCAAACGGTACACGTATTTCATCAACTAAAATATAGTGAAAAGATGACTGTGATAAAGGAAACATGTCACTATAATGTGCTGGTCTTATTTCAGAATCAATGTTGGGATGTTGAATATGCTTATGTTTCTTAAGGTATCCGACAACGTTCGGAACCGTGATTTTGCAAAAGTGTATAAATGGATAATATTTATGATATTTAGTGTCACTTAGATTAGAAAATGTATATAAAATTGTTTTAAGAGAACAGTATTACAATAAAAAAGTTATTTAAGTACAATATTTTGTCAAACAATGAACATAGAATGACCCATTTTCAAAATATTCTCCTTTTGTGAAAAATACTTCTATTATATAATAATATTTTGCCTGTATTATAGCTCAGATCTCTGCACAGAAGCTCAACTAGAAGTTTTGAAATATATAACTTAGAAGTGGGTTTATGCATGTTTTACGACAACACAAGGGAGAAATTTTAAGAAAAAAACGCTGAAAATTATATTTCAATGGGTTGTAACTCTAAAAATAATGTGAATTTTTCAAAAATCATAGTTGAGCCTCTGTACAGAGGTCTGAGCTAAATACAGGCAAAGTATCATTATAATAGGAGCATTTTTCACAAAAGGAGAACAGTTTGAAAAAAGGTTATTCTAAGTTAATTTTTTGCCGAAATATTGTATTTAGATAATTTTTTTGTCAAAATGACCTTATATAAAACAATTTTATGCATGTATTCTAATCTAAGTGACACAAAATATGAAAATTTTCCATTTATGCGCTTTTTTCCGAACGTAGTCGGATACCTTAAAAGTAAGTTCTTTTTATTGTGTGTTAGTCATTTAAAAACAACAATCATCTAAAACAGGGGTGGGTAGACTTTTATATGACAAGGTCTACTTTCAATTTTTTCAAGATATCGCGGTTCACCTTGTGATGTAGATGTGATGAGAAAAAAAAAAAAACCCTCAACAATATGAACTACAGAATATGTGTCCTTTTCTTCATAACTACAGTAGAAAAACTTACTCTTTTAAAACTACGTTTTAAAGAAAACGCAAAATACAAACTTAATAAATATACCCATAAATTTAATAATATCAAATGAGGCATTTTCAAACAATTCACAATACATAAAAAAAAAAAAATAATCTTCACTAAAAATTAGTTCTCGCAGCTATAGTCTCAATAGAAGACTTAGTCTTCATATTATCCGTCCCAATCTTGAATACTTCGGTATATAATTACTAACAGCTAATCTTGCACTCGATTCTAAGTGGTCATCTGTGAAACGGGAATGACATGTTGTCTTAATTATATTCTTCGTTCAAAATGTATAATCCCACAGAGATAGGTAAAGCGAAAGAAAGACGTTAAATGAATTCCAACTTTTTTTAAAATTGAGATACTTTACTGTGTCTATTAGATTCCAAAAGTTATTCTTTACAAATTACGTCCTTTTGCAGGAAAAAAAAAGCTTGGTTTTCCTCGAGAACATGTAACATATTTTTAATTATATTTTTCACATCAACATTGCCGAATGGGTAACCACCCATGATTGCAACTTTTGGATGATTCTAGTCTAGTAAATTCTTGAAAATATCTCTCAAATTTGGGTTGCAGTTTTATTCACGGTGTCTCTTTCATTCAAGGGTGTTTCCCCATTATCTTGATAACGACCTGTGTTTCTTTTAGTATGCGCGTCTAACGTTTTATGTGAAGCCGGTTTACCGGTCGATCGCGATCGACTTAATACCCACCCCGGATTTAAAAGATCACTAGGTTCCCTTCAGATCATTGGTATAGCGAAAGATCATGAAGTCTTTTTTCTCTTGATTCCCTCATAGTTGGATAAAACAGCGTAAGCTAAAATGAGGCACCTTTGGCTTATCCTGTTTGCCAATTTCGTATCCAAAGTAATAGTTATAGACAATGTCAGTGGCCTTCTCAAGGGGTAGGTTGGGGTTCAACCCCCCCTCCATAGACCAACAGATTTTTAATTTTTACCATAGAGATTATCCCATGATGCTTTCATTTATGTGTTTTAGAACCCCCCGCCGTGAGCCACAAAACTAAACTCAGTGGCGCAACAGCCAATGAAAGCCAAGGCCTACTGCGCCCATCTCAGTTTTCATGACCTTGGGCACTGAGGTGCATGAACAGATGTTCCGGTCAGTCTGACGTGAAACTCAAAGTGTTTTAGTTCCTCAGAAAGCTTAGTACTCATTTATCGGTCCATAATTTTAATATAAGAAATCCTGCTTCTTCCGAGAGTAGTGTTTATAAATTCTCCACAAATATCGTAAAAACATTTAACAGAATTTATATATGAGACATTTTAAATGCATCCCTTCGTCACCTTAATAAATGCTGCACTGATCAAAAATTTATTTCAATAAACGATTAAATCCTCATTACATTATAATGTCCGTAAAAACCCGCTGACTTCTACATTTTCCGTTTTTTCTCGAAACTAAACCGCACTTTTTTCCCAATGTTATTGCTACGAAAAATCGAGTGCGGCTTAGAATCGAAGGGAAAAAATATTGTTGAATGGGGTATTTAGAGCAATTACAGATTCAAGACCAAATGTTCCGGTCAGGTGATCAGTCTGACCCAAAATCTCCAGTGTTAAGTTCCCAAGCAAGCTTGGTACTCATTTTATCGACCACTGAAGGGATGAAAGGCTGTGTCAACCTTTCCCAGACCGGGGTTTGAACCTCGGACCTGTGAGGTGAAAGCGCGATGCACTAACCACTCAGCCACTCTGGACTTCTTCACTTATTATTAATATTCTCCTTTTAAATTTATTTTAATTTCGCTGAATTGGATATCGATAAACCATTTACATTATTTTCCATTTTTCACAAAATCTTGTTGAGAATTTGTGGAGCGGATTAGATGGTAATATATAACTCACATTAAACTATGCAATATTTCTTTCTTAGTTATGGCGTGTGTGTGAATCAAACTTGTTTTAAATAAGAGCCTTGTAAAACAGCTCAGAAACAAAGACTTTAAAAGACAATAAAATAAGGTCATTTGATAAGTTTACATACAAAGAAATTAGAGCCAACCACTTTTTTATGAATATTTTTTAAATGTACAACGATAAGCGGTTATTTAAATTTTTTTAACATTTTTTGTTGATCAGAGAGAGTGTTATTTTCTCATTTATTTATTATCTATTTAATTCAAATATTTCCATTTTAAATATTTCTCTTTTTAATTTTCGCGATATTTTGAAATATTCTATATGACAAACGTTTTTCAAAAAATTTCAATAATTTATTTTCTTTATTATCCGTGGTAAACATGTTGTATTTGAGGAGAAAATCAGATTGTAATATTCTTTCTACCTTTTTGGCATTGTTTGTTCTACATTTTGAAATGGCTCCTGTTTTTAACAGAGCTATCTAATTGCTTCCAGAAAATCGGGAAAGTTGTTTCTTGTCGCCATCCTAGATTGTAATTATACTAATTTATTTTTAGTTTCTTTCATTTTTTTTTAATTTTGCTTGTTTCAATTTTTCGGTTGCTGTATAAATTGCATTTTCATGGCTTTTTTAAAAATATTTTTTACATTAAGAAAAACTTTAATTTAATAATTAATAATTCTTAAAATTTGTGCTTTAGTTAGACTTAACATGGCGATTACAAACTCGAAATTTAGAGTCACGAAAAAACAAAGAATAAAATGGCGCTAAACCTAAGCGCAAACGGCACCTGTTCCAAATTTTTTTAAACGTATTTTATGTAAAAATCTCTCTCTCTCTCTTTTTTTTTTAGAAAAAAAGATCAAAGGTTAATTTTTAACTTATCTGCAGGTGTATTAACAATAAAAAAAAAAGATTCCATATTTACAACTAGTTTGAATCCGATTACAAATAATCTGTATAAGTTATTTGATTAAAATCAGCTGCTACAAGTTTTGCTTTGTATTTTGTTTTCTCATCCCAACATCTCATCTTGTTTTAAACTAATAATTTTGTTAACTGTTTTTGCCTCAAACAGAGTTTTACTGCACATTGTCCGTTAAATGAGTTGACATCTGTTGAGATTTGAGCATGTCCAAACGTTTAACCGAGATTTTTTTTGTGTTTTGCTTGTTCAAGATTATTCCATTCAAGAAACGGAAGTTGGTTTCACCTGCCTGATGCGATGGTAAGGTCTGAAGGGGAATTGAGTAATCATTCTTGATTGCTGCTGACTCATTACTTATTTCTAAATTAGATACTTCTTTCTTTTCTGTGTTTCCAGATTAATCTTATTTATTTCTTGACAGATTTCGAAAAATGAATAATTGTTCCATGCTTCGACTACTGCTTTACCCAAATAACTGCTACATTTTTAAGTTTAATTGAATTTAACTGATATTTCTTCAATTATTTGTTAATTTTTAATATCATAAATGAAATATCCCTTTCTGTTTCTTGCACATATCCTAACATTATTTCTAACTCTTCCTGAAATTTGAAATATAATTCTCACTACCGTCGGAAAGTGAAAATAAGCCACACAGCCAAATTTTTAAAAATAACTGAGTTGTATTATGGAATTTTTTATCTAATTTCTATGCATAGTTCCAAAATTTTAATAAAATTTCGAATGTGTGGAAGTTTTGGTTAATAAAGAGTATATTATCGAAAACTATTTACAATGCATGTTATACTGTGTTACCGGCTGCTTACTGGACGGTATTTGTACCTAACTATCTAGAAAAAATTTTTGGAAAGAGATATTGGTTACTTAAAGGAAAAAAAAAAATTGACAGAAGTTCAGAAAGTTAAACTGTATCCCTTTAATATTCCATATATTTGTTTTTTTGAAAATTCTGAACAAGCTAATTTATTTTCATTATATTTAATTGCATAAAAATCAATTTCAATAACACACAGACAAATTAAGGCGTACACAAGGGGGAGGGTTAGGTGTTTAACCCCCCTCCCTTTATAAACAAATTTCTAATTTTTACCACAGAGATTATGCTCGGCACTTTCGTCTTCGCATTTTTTAGAATCTAAGCTTCCCCTTCCCCATAAGAGAGTACGTTACTGGGATGACGTATTTGTGAATCTCTTAGCACTTTAATAAAAAATAAAACATAACAGTAAGTCAAGTTGTCGTTTAATTTTGAAAATTTATTCAGATTTTTTAAAAATTCTGTAACAAGCTTCGAAATCTTATGCAATTGTTCAATTCGTACTATTAGTTCACTCCTTCCCTATATATATATATATATATATATATATATATATATATATATATATGATTATGATATGATTATGATGTTATGATTCGAATTTTTACTACAAAAAAGGGACCAACTACACACTACTCTAAAAGATATTTATATTTTTAGCCAGTTCTCTACGAAATAAATTTTCTTTCTAATTTTATTTTAACCTAACAAATTAGGTAAATTAAAAAAAAAATAACGGTAAAAATTCCGTAAAAGATTTTGCAATATAATAAGCAATAATAAAACTATATGCAATAATATTATTGTGTTAGTGGTACGCCAATACTATTTTTTATTTCTTTTGTTTTGCAGAGTTAATTGTTTCCTTGCAAATGAAATTGAAACTAGAAAAGAATAAATAAACCATTTTATTCCTCAATTGTCATTCAAGGAGAATATTTTTACTGAATAAATATTTCAAGATATGAAATTGCTAAACACTTTAAGTGGTGCATGATATATAATACTAAAATTTGATTTGAGTATTTGAATTATGTGTAAGCAATACGAAACTTAATCTTGAAATATTTTTCAAGCCTTTCTGTAAGAAATTTTCTAAAAAAAAATTCATCATTATTTGATTTTAATTTTTAATAATTTATATAAAATATTAGTATATATTACAAAACATATTAATGAATTATTTTCAAACAAAAGTATTTCAGAATTATTTAGACTTTGAATGCCACGGTAAATTTTAAAATAATGTAGCACTTTTTACAGCCATATCCAAATTTATTTTATGTTCGTCACTTGAAAAATTTACTTGAGAAAACAACATTAACAAATTAAGGAATATTTTTCAAAATGTTCTTCATTTAATTTGCATACACAACCTTATAATAACACAATTCCTAAATAAAGGCCTCTTTACTTTCTGTCCAAGACCAAAGCCGTATTCGAAATTTCTTCAATTTATGAAGGTCATCTGTTAGCGGTTACGTCTTCGAGGGCAAAAAAGGGGCCAAAGAAGGGATAGAGGCCCGCAATGTCCGAAATTTGAGAGGCCTTTTGGGGAACCTTATCTTATTGGCTGCTGTAAAGTGTAATTATATTTGTGATCGTTTGAAGTTTTGTACTTCGAATATCGTGATGGAATCCATTAATTTTATATTATTTTATAAGATTCTGAGATTATTGTTTTTGTTAATAATTGTTTAGTACATTATATAAAAAAATATTTTGTTTTTGTTTTTTCATCATTTGTTTTATTCAACTCATATTCAAAATTTTCATTCTATTTTATATATATATATTCATCATACTGGTTATTTTTAGTGAGTTTATTTTCATAATTTACCTGCGGGATTTTGCAAAAATAAATTTGTGACTTCCATTCCAACTTCACCTTGAATTTAAAATTTTATTTTAATGCTTTAGGAATTACAGTAAGATCTACGAAAATAAATTTATTTTTTATCCCAAAATATACAGGGTTACTGCCAAGTTGATGAAGATTCTCTCTCTGTTAAATTAAAGAGCCTTTTTTTTTTCATTCGAGGAAGATCATACTATAATAAATTTAACGTAATCGTAAATAAAGGATTGTTATTCTTACTTTTAGAGTGACCTTATATCTTTTCAAAATGAATAAAATGTAAAGGCCTTAACGAAAATAATATTAATATACATTTATGGAAATTTATGCATTTATTGCACAAAATAAGTGTATGGTAATGAAAGACTTGGGTATAATAAAAGTTATAAACATTTCGAGGGAAAAAAATCTGACATCTTTATTATTTATCAGTAACTTTATGCGGAACTTACAAATATTTCATTGTGTGTGTGTGTGTGTGTGTAACGATAGTCTCAAAACTCTAATTAAGTACTATTTAGATACACCATGGAAAAAAAAAAAATCCACATTGAGTCATTTTTAATTAAAGCAATTTTGGTATAATTAAAATGTGCAAATGTATATAACTTAATTATGAATTCCATACATGAACTTTGATCATTAACTTGTTTTATCTGTAATTCCAATATAATACGCATTCTTTCACAACACGGTAAAATCTCTTAAATCTATCTCCTAATCTATAATAAATTAAAAACAATTTTATTTATTATCTTCTCTCTTAAAGGCAAAAATATTTTTAGTAGATTAAATTTAGTAATTTTAAAGCAAATCTTGAAACAATTTGTGAATTAGAAAAAGGCACATTATTAAATGAAACTTACAAAGGAGAATTAATATGTCTCCACAATGAAAGAGAGAGAATATAAGAATACAAAAACAAGTAATATAAAAAAAATTTTTAAGTCAATTCCTACTTTGAATGGATGAATAGAAAGTATTTTATTAACAATTGAAAATTTGAACAAGATATATATATATATATATATATATATATATATATATATATATATATGGGGAGAGAGTGAACTAATAGTAGAGGAATTGGAAAAAAAAAAGCATAATTGGTCTGTATTGTTGTAACAATGCGCACCAGGTTTGCCTGAAAAACCGGTTTTCGTCGCCAGCTTTTGTCATTGGTTTAATAGTTTCATTGTTACAGCAACGGAGACAAATCTAAATTTGCGTCTAAAACCGGTAATTAATTTAATTAAATTTAATTAGTTAATTGAAAATTGAATTAAGGAATTTGAAAAAACTGTATTAACATCAAGTGTCATCCAGTACAAGTAAAAAAAAATTTATTTGAACTTGTTTGGATGAATAGAAAGTATTTTATTATCGATTGAAAATTTGAACAAGATAAATATACTATATAGAAAGAGTGTGAGCTAATAGTAGGAATTGAATAAGAAATCATCAATTTCAGGTGATGATATATGCATATACAAGAAAGGATGCTTAAATTATGTTGCTCATGAGAGGAGTTCTGGAGGAGGAAATTTTAAGGGACCTGTTAATCTGGACTGAATTTTTTATCACTAAATATTCATAATACTTTGGATTCCAGGGCAGGTCCACTTGGGTAGTTTCCATGGACGCAGAAGGCATTATCGAGTCTGATTAGTGGACTACTCTATAAACTTATACCATAACTTCCCACCTTCTATCATTCATATGTATTAACTCCTACTCACTATATCCATTAAATCCTTTGATAATTCTACTAAATTTCAATCAATATTGAGTCCCAGGGTTCTCTCATTGAATCCTTTATCTTCAATATCTAAAACAAGAATAATCAACAACCTTCTAAATATTTAGAATGAACTAAATAGGTTACATATAAGCGTCACAAAGCATCAAAGGCATTACAATATAACATTTTCGAATCATACTTTAATTTGAAAATTAAATTAAATTTTGAAAACGTTTCAAAATTATTACAAAGGAATAGAAAATTGAACCCACCAACACTATATTCCAACACTACAATGGTCTTAAAACACCAATTACTTAGGCTTTTACTATGTGAAACCGACAGTGGAACTGCTTTCAGGCGGAATAAATCCGGAACAGTAAAATACACAAATTTACATCTTCTAAATTCCGGTCACATACGGTAGAAAACAATGAAGAGCATCCCTCTCACGCCATTTAAGGTAATTACAAATTCGTGTAAAATAGCGTAATAATTGTATTGATTGTAATGCCTTATAATATTAAATGATTAATTTTGTAAAATTTAAATATTAAGACACGCATGATTTTCATGTGAATCATGTAATATGAAATTCTATTTCTTGAAAGACTTGTAAATCTTCCACCTTTAATTTTATTAGAAAAAAGCTACCAAATTTATCTCTTTCCCCTCACTAAAATTACACAAACCCAATTTGAAAACTAACTCCTCATACAATCAAAGCCAAGGGGCTTTTTCCCCTTTTAACCCCCTTAAAAAAATTTTTCATTTCCTTTTTCAAATGAACTTTCCCTTTTTTTAACATTTTTTTGTTTCTCCCCCAAAACCAATTCCCATTGTTTTCCCCTCAAAACTTCAGGGGACCAAAAATTTCCAATTATATCCCTTGAATAAAAGCCGGTCTGAGCCATAAGGTGAACTTTTTCACTTTCAACCTTCGCTCACATCCGGACCATTCCAGTTCTTTTCGCTTTTAACCATTACATTGTTCCCTTCAGGGCCCACCACACACCATTAAAATCCGGGTAAGGTCTCGAGGATCTATAAGCACCGTAAAACATAAGGTTAAAAAACCTAAACCCTTTATTTAAATTGGGGAAAAATTCCCTTTTTTTTTCTTTTTTCAATAGGGTGGAGTCTAAAAATTTTTGAACGTGAAAAACATTGTTTATTTTCTTTAATTAAATTTTTTTGCATAAAAACAAAAAGGATTCCATTCTTTTTAACTTTTAAATCTTTTTGGCAACTCACCCGGGGTTGAAAGGAAGAATAAGGTAAGTAAAACCTTTATTCTTATATTAGAATTTGTGAAATAGAAAATTAACTTTTTCATAACGGCGTTCCTGAACGCAGTCGAAAGAAAGTTTCGAATTATCAATAAATTTTTCTGAATTTAGTTGAATAAACAAATATGTTTCTTAAAATTTTTGAAAACTGTTTCAAAAGTATAAAAAGAGAGATAGAGTAATGTATTGACGTCGCAGTATAAAGCAACATAAGGGTTTTTTACGACCGACCTCGTAATTTTGAACCACGGTCAGTTGTGACAACCGACTAGCGGTTGTTGGTGTTACGGGTTGGAGTAAAGAGATCAGCCGTAACAAGTAAAAATACACAAATTTACTATCTCTTTACTTAAACCTCGCAACTAAAGGTAGGAAATACATTGAGTAACTAATTAGAAGAGCAATCGCACTGCTTAAGGCCATTTAACATGTAAGTATTGTTACAAATTCTGTGTAAAATAGCGTAAATAATTTGTATTTGAATGTGTAATGCCTTTATATCTTACTCTAAATTAGATTTAATTTATGTTAAAATTGTAATATTCACGAGCAAACGCCGTCGCTTACATTAAAATGGTGATTCAATGGGAATGCGATAGAGCCAAGTTGGCGTTATTTTTGCTGACCAAGTTGGCGATCATGTCGGCGACCATTTTTGGCGAGTTCGGAACCCTCTGGATTCTTTTAGAAATTAGTAGAGAAACACACTAATTTCAAGACCTATGACGCAAGCGGGCCTTTTCTCGAATTATCTGCGAGAGATAAAAATACAGAAAGCTCGCCGAAAGTCAGTCAGTCTGGTTTTGACTAGCAATCAGTTAGTATTGGCATAGTGATTACTTCGGCTGTTGAACGAGTGATTGCTTGTAAATAATCTTTTATATACGTGTATTTTAAACACCGATAATTGTGTCTGTGTGCTGTTGAAGGTGTGAAGACCTTCTGAGATTTATTTTGTGAATATTGCTGCTGAATCCTGTATTTAAAGCATTGGATTTTCTACAATAAATTCTCATCGCTCTTTAAAGAACTGTCTTCTTTGCGACTGATTAGCATAAAATCCTCTAACCTCCGATCAATGTAACAATATAATTTACTCCACTTACTCTTGGAACACTTTAGACTTCTACGCTATAATTCACCATAATTCTCATTTTTATTTGTACGACCTCAGGTCGTAATTCTTAAGCTCAATTTTATAACTTATTCTCCAATTGTCAATAAGCGACCATCCAGCGACTATCCGTCGACTAACATCGCGTACCTAAATGCCAACGCTTAAATAGACAACTTATTTGTATAATTCAAGTCTTCTTCTTCGGGAGAAAGTTTTCAATAGAATATACTGTTAAAAAGAATAAATTTACACCAAGACGATTAGTAAAAAGTTCGTGGATAGACCCGTTACACAGTAACGAGGAGGACATCTGACCAGCACCCGTCTCTTCTAACTTACAGTCTCTTCTAACTTACCACGCGAGAATGAGGACTCATATTAAACATACATCAGTTACTCTTCACGGCGGGTCTTCAGTGGCGCTAGGACTCGAACTAATGACGCGTCAATCACGAGTTAGTGACCATGACCTCTAGGCTACCATGACCACATGAAGTGGGAAACAGGAAAATTGGGCTTAATTTTTCTTGCCTGAGTCTATCTACTCAGGGCCGGCTCTAGCAATTACCGTTTATATAACTTATATAACGCCGAGTACTATGTAAGACTAGGAAAACTTGTGCCCTGAGAGCCGTTTACTTTTTTATTAAGTTGGGGGAAAAGAAATCCATTATTTTTGCATGAAAATCAAGACTATATTTAACATGTTTCCGATTGTCCGATTTGGGTCAAATAGGCACCGCTTTGTTGAAAAATTTGTTGCCATTTTAAAGGTAGCTTCGTAATGCTTCTCTCATAGAAGTCTTGGCCCTTATTGGCGAAAACATCTAGTAATCGATTTTCACAATCTTCTCTTCATCCCAATTTCTTATCACTCAGAAGGTTTTGCAATGTGAGAAGGTGGTAATCGCTTGGTACCAGGTCCGGACTATACGGTGGATGCATTAAAGCTTCCTAACCAAGCTCCCAGAGGTTCTGGCGAGTCACTACAGAAGTGTGTGGCCTGGCGTTGTCCTGATGGAACACAACACCTCTTCTGTTGGCCAATTCTGACCATTTCTGGTCAATCACTGGCTTCAAACGGTCCAGTTGTTGACAATAGATATCTGAATTTAGTGTTTGGCCATGCGGAAGCATCTCCTAATAAATTATTCTTTTCCAGTCTCACTAAATACACAGTAGAACCTTCCTGACCGTTAGTTCTGGTGTGGCCATCGTTTGAGCTGCTTCACCGCACTTTGACCATGATCGTTTTCGCACAATATTGTAGTATGTGACCCATTTCTCATCCCCGGTCATCATCCTTTCATGTTCTCCTTTTGTGAAAAATGCTTCTATTATAATAATATTTTACCTGTCTATAGCTCAGATCTCTGTATAGAGGCTCAACTATGATTTTTGAAAAATTCACATTATTTTCAGAGTTACCACCAATTGAAATAATTATCGGCGTTTTTTTCTTAAAATTTCTCCCCTCTGTTGTCGTAAAACATGGATAAACCCACTTCTAAGTTATATAGTTCAAAAATTCTAGTTGAGCCACTGTAGAGAGGGCTGAGCTACATAAAGAAGAAATATTGTTATAATGGAAGCATTTTTCACAAAAGGAGAATATTTTGAAAATGGGTCATTCTATGTTCATTTTTTGTTAAAATATTGTACTCGAATAATTTTTTTATTGTAATACTATTCTTAAAACAATTTTATATATATTTTCTAATCTAAGTGACACTAAATATCATATATATTATCCATTTATACGCTTTTGCAAAATCCCGGTTCCAAACGTAGTCGGATACCTTAATCTTATTTCCTTTACTTTGTATTCTATATTCTATATGTCTATCATCAGTTTTCTTTTATGTTGAAATTTGAAGGGTTTGAGGTGGGACAAACATTCCTTTCATTCATACAATGTCAGAGATCCAAAGGGGGCAAGGGTAATAAGAGTTTTTGACTGACAGAGAGTCACATGAGTTGTTTTATTTTAGTCTTGAATGTAGTTACTATAAGTTAAAATAAACTCTCTTGTGGTTCTTATCATCAATGGATTTTTTTTGTGAAGAAATTGGACTGCAATTTCTTCTCTTACATTCTCCTCATTTGAAATAATAACAGGTAATCATGTCCTTAATTTCGAATTATTTTGTATTTTCCAAGACTTAAAATAATATATATTTATATTGTGTTATGCAGCCCTTTGGTTCGCAAAAACTATTCATGTTTTATAAGTGTGTATCTATGAAAACAATTTACATCTTTCTTAATTATAATTTTTTGCTTTGGAGGAAGGAGCGGCGGTTTTTCATTTTTGTCTGGTGCTTCAAAACTACTAGATCCCGCCCTGATGGAGTACTGGATGATTTGCAGTGTACAAAAAAGAGTACAGATCGCTAAGCTCTGAAAAATATTAGCTATAAAATGGAACATTTTTAACGCATTTTGAACAATTTTGGACAGAGACGTACAGTTTACGAACTTTACTATTGTAGTGTTTGAAACTACTGTTGGCGGTGGATTATGGAGTGTTTGGCGCAATTCACCACGCTTACGGAGGCGGGTTACTGTTTTTTAATGAGAAGGTGATTGACCCTCGATCAGGACGATTAGGGGCGAGAGAGGATCCCTTGTTTTAGAAGCGCGAAGCTGTGAACTCTGAATTGAGGTTGAAGGAAAGCGAGTTAATTTGATTGAGAACCGACGCATAGTGCGTGGTTTGCTGTACCAAGAACAGAGTTTCTTGGGAGTGTTTAACACGATGGACAGTGTTTTGTTTGAAGGTAGTAAGAAACGAGATAATTGTGTTGGCTGTTGTGAGAAGTTTAGAAAATAATTGTGAGTTATTACAACTATTGTGACATCTCTCGCGTTCTTCTTCTAACATAACTCCTACGTTCTTTGACGGCCACGATTAATGGCAAAACTTTTCCAACCCAATTCCAAGAGGAAAAACGAAGCAACAATGCAAATAAGATATCCTTTAAAAGGATAGAAAGTTTAGTGAGAAAGGATGGCAATCTTAGAGGAAGCTTAGTGTGGAACAGTTGGAATTGTATTTAGACGGCCTACTCAAGAATCAAGGAGACGCCCACCCTCGCTAATAATTAGAAGGAGGAACAATTGCACACGAGTACATCAGTCTACCTGCAAGTATCAGTATTGTTGAGTCTTCAACCAAGGTAGGAGGATTATATTCTGAACGATAGTTTAATATTGAAGCGAGATTAAGTAGATAATTATAGTTATATTTTTTGATAAGTGACCTAGTTGTGCGATCTGACTTAAATAAATCAGCATACTTTGGTTTATTCTCACTTAATATAAGTTTGTTCGTTATATATAAGCAATTTAAGTTGAATTCTTAATAAAAGTTGTATTAAGAATTATAGAATGTCTCATCCTTCCGATAATCCCACACCTCTAACTTACGCGGAACCCCCACGTCATAGCTATCGACAGATGGCTATGTCACACTATGGCATAATTTTTTGGAGGTGTGGAATAATGCTATACCATATTATTTTCACCAAAGGAACAATACTCTCTATGGCGCTATATGAATAAGTATGTCGGGACGCGTAAGTTAATTATCCATAATAATTACAAGATGTACCTATTGAATTCCAGGATCGGAGCTAATAAAATGAAACGAATAATGAAAGTCAAAAAACGGAGAGGTTAAAGTCTTCAAAATAATCATCTTCGATAGGACTAGGATAAAACGAATTTTTATTGAAGTGTGGTAACTTCATTAGGCGCATTTTGCTGGAGAGTGAACTTGAATGATACGTTTTTAGAAGCCAAGAATTGTTACGCTCGGGTTTGTAACGCTCGTAACAATGGTAACAATACTACTCGTAACAATACTACTGAATCATTTGGGTTTAATGAGTCATGTATCGGAGAAATTTGTGTAGTGAAATATAGAGCAGAAAATTTAGTTGCCTACACTGAAGCCGGATCAACTCTTCTGAACAAATTGCCTATTATTTTAAGTGGGGATTTTAATGTAGATTTTTTAAAATCAAAATTCCATTTAATTATGCCAAATGATTCAAATGAAAGCACGACAAAGTACGGAACAAACGCTTGACGGAGTTTTTTTTTTAGATATTTAAATATAGTTTTGAATCTTAAGTATTTATAACCTATTCCAGAGCTACCATTAATCTATTATTTCCTTCTTAGATTACAATTAATTCGCAAATATGATTGTATATTTCGCGAAAAATGTTACTTTATGAGTACAGACATATGAATAAATAATTTTATATAACAATACTAATATCCCCTTGTTTTTTATTCACTTAACTAATCCCTAAAATAACATTACAAAATTTGAAGTTATCACTTCTATCGTGTGGTCATAAGCACACACACTCTTTTTTTTCTTTTTAGTTCATTATACCCAGAAAATCTGTCTTTCCCCCTGCTAAATAAAAAAGGGGGAGGGAGGATACTCAAAAAGAAAGATATGTCTTCTACTCACTCAATGCATTTAAAATTTTACAAAACGAAAAAATTTTCCTATTTTTCGTCATATTTTTCATAATTATGAAATCTACTAATATCGTAATGCTATAGTTTTCAATGTGAACTTTGGAGTTTAAGGAACAGGAGGGAAATTAGAACCTGTAAATTTAAAAAATATTTATCGTTCGCACAAAAAAAGCTAATTTTTAATTTATTTTTTACAAAATTAGCAATATTTCGTAATTTTATTCACCTTAACTTTTTCACCTTTAAATAAAATGCCTTATTAAATAGCAACATTTTTCATTTCCATTTTTTAAACTTAAAATAATACTCTTTGAACTTAAATTTTCCGGAAAATTTGGTCATAATATGAGGACTGCAAGCCGGAGTATCATGAGCAATTCATGCGCTTAGTGCCCTGCTTTTCTTTCACGTGATTAGTAGTAGATAGGCGACATATTTAGATTGCCATGGAAACGGAGACTTCTCTCATCAATTTACCAAATTATTTTGTCTTTCAATCTTTCGTCTAGCACAGGGTGTCCAACCCGAATGACCTTGCGGGCCACTTCGGAAAAACATTATAATCTCGCGGGACGCACGTAAAAATATGTACCTTTATATCAGATTTGGAAACAAAGATTTATTGAGTGAAAAAATTTAAAACAGAATGAATTATTATTATTGTTTTCATTATTTTTCATGTATACAGACATAGATAATATAATAATGTTTATATAATATAATAATGCAATGATCAAATAATGTTTAAAATATTACAGCTGCCATTTTCTTGAAAATTACGGTGTTTCTATTGAATTGATCTTTCGTTACCCATTGTTGAAATTTGATAATGCTGTCATTCGCGCAAACGATTAAGTATACATTGTTCTTTATCTTAACCGTCCTGAATTTTTTTTTAAACTTTAAAAAACATCTCTGACTGCCTCTTGCTTTTTGGGCACTCCAAACAGAAAAGGAGGAGGAGAAACGAAAGTCGCATACACAGAGAATCATGTACCATCCATAGTAAAGGAATATGCATAATGCAATTCGAAATTTATTAAAAGAAGTAATTTACTATAGTAAAGTCAAATGTAACAGTTTGATAAAATATAAATCTATTTTAATCCAAAGGACATTCTAGTATCAAAAAGGATTTATTTTAAAACAAGAACAAAAATTGGTTGCAAATACAGGCAAATACATTGTAGGTATATATATAAATTTCCCTTCAAATTTCAAAATAAAAAACTTTAAAAATCTGATATTTAAAATTTTTTAAAAAAGAATCGGCGGGTTGCAACTTACGTACTGGCGGGCCGCGTGTTGGACACATATGGTAATGTGACAATAATTTTCTCGGCAAATAATTTCTTTTTGTTTTTTCCATAGTTTTTAGTATTGAGTGTTAACATTAGAAAAGTGTAATAAAAAAAGTAATGAGGGAGAAGTGTGATGCTAAAAATGGTAAAATGTAATAAATTTCTACTAAAAAGGATTCTGAACTCCCACTATTCGGTAATCCAAGCCATTTTTTGCTTAATAAGCTTCTTACTCACAAAGATGTCTTAGTGTGGAGTTTTTACAAGAGCGATATGAGATATCATTACGCTCCAACAACAAATTTGTGAGATTTTGCAAAATGGCTGAAATGGATGCTAAAAAGATTAAATATTTGTACGGAAAAATTCTGTTCTAGCAGTTCCCAATACATAAAATTGCACCGCAAATTAAGTTCTTTAATAATTATCACAAATTATAAAAATGTATCATCAAAAATGTATCATCAAAAATGTATCAACAAAAATGTATCATCAAAAATGTATCTTCAAAAATGTATCTTCAAAAATAAATCTTCAAAATTGATTGATTGAATATTAACGTCGCACTGTTCAGCTACACGAGGGCTTTTGGCGACGGACCACGTAATTTTGAACCATGGTCAAGTGACGTGGACGACACCTGAGCTGGCACCCCTCTCTTCTAACTACCACACCACACCAACGGGAGGACGTTTCAGCTCTCGACAGATTTAACGTGCATCGCTGCCCTACACGGCGGGTCTTCAGTGGTACTGGTCTCGAACTCGTGACAAGGCAAGCCACGATCTGATACCTATACCACTTGACTACCGCGGCCATAAATCTTCAAAAAATTCTATCTTCGAAAATGTATCAGCTTTGCTTTTTGTTGTAGTAGTGTGTAAATATCCTATTGTCGTAAATCATATTTGCCAAAAAAAAAAGTGAGAGTATGATTAATTGTTATTGTTCCGATGAAAAATCCAACTAAATTTCTTTAATTAGGTTTCATGTTCCCGCGAAGTAAGTATGGTTAGAAAAATGAAAAATTTTGGACTTCGGGATTTTCATGAAACAATCATGTAAATTAGTAAAGAGGCCTGAAAGCAAAGTCTTAGATTCATCAAATAATTTTGAGTGAAATTGTGAAGAATTATTACAAAACTATTTCGTTTCGTATTCCAAAACTAAAACCCGTTGCAGAATCAATGCAATTATTTTTCCGATACGTACCACAAATTTCGAATATTGACGCGTTCCTACACATTACGCTATACATACAAATCCTAAGAATGTATTGATGCACTGTACAGGTTATATACACAGAGTGTGTCGAATAGTTTTTAAGACTAGGTTTGTAAAACTAAATAAAAATAAATAATTATGTATATTTCTAGGATTTTTATTCGAAATGTGCTCTTTCGGCTTCAATACATTTGTTACAGTGGCCTCGAATGCCTGTTCCAGTTCACTTTGGGGGATTGCCGCCAATACTCACTTTGAAACCTGTTTATATAGTTACCGTAACATTAAAAAATGACACCTTGGTAATTTCATTTTAAGTTTCCAGGATAAACAGAAGTCGTAGGTTACTGAATCAGATGAATACGTGAGAAAGAGAGATGATTTAATATGCAGACATTATATATTTTGCCGAAAGTCATCTCACAAATTTAATCAATTCTCGAAGGCAGTTTTTGAAATAATTTCTTAAGTTTTACTCTTTTCTTACATCTCTAACACATGTTTTTCAATTGAAAATATAATAACCTACACACGTGTGTCATTTTAATATTCAAGAGGTCATAATGTGTAAGCACTTATGAATGCTTCTAATAACTTATATTGCAGTATATTTGGCTTTTAACTGTCGATCAATCATATTCGAGCATCTTAAAAAAGAATAGCTTGATCCCAATGGCTTAACGGTGAATATTAGGGCCCCAAGTCAGATCTTAAAAGGGTACGTATTTGACGTCAGTCTGCCTTTGCCCCCCTCTCGAGATGCACGGGTATACGTTACGACACTGCTTGATCATCTTCAAAACAGAGTGCGAAAAACATTTACTTTAAATTTTGAGTGAGTGTACGAAAACTCTTTCGAGTTACCTCTTTTCAAAACTTGTAATTTCTTTCAAAAGGAAGTTTTTTAGAAAGTAGACTCGATGAGGAAAATTATGTAGGACCGAATTACCAAATATCAAGGAAAAAAAAATTGTTAATCTCATTCCCCGCGCTCTCTCTCTCTCTTTCTCTACATATAATCATTAATCACACACTGAATTGCTCTAATTCTAAGCTAAATGTGTGTGTGCAGGAATATAGCAAAACAGTATGGTTCGCAGTAAAGTGATCCCAGTGATACATTAGAAAACTCTAGGCTTAGGACTAAAATTGTAGGATAAATCATATTGTTTTAAGGAGCTAATCATTATCTCAATTTACTTATGTTACTGGGCTGAAATAAAAAGAGAAAATAGAGTATGAAAATTTTTTGTACGAAGTAGAAGCAATTTTTAAAAGAGCCCTATAATACTATAGAAACAAAAAATAGTTATTTACATACTTAGATGTAAGTAAGAAGTAAGTAAATATAACAGTGCCTGTTAAGCTCATCTCGGGCCTCTGGCGTAGAAGATCTACGAGCCCCCTTGGCACTGGCAGATCGAGATTTATAACTAGAAAATCTGGTTAAGTCCAGCTTACCTGAGCCCTTCTGGGCCCCGGGTCCTGGGCGACATCCTCAAATTCTCAATGGATAAGCCGGCACTGAAATATAAGCAATATGATTTTATTTGCACAGTAACATTAGGAAAAAATTAGTTTCTGTGTGCTGTTCATGTAATTCGAAGATACAATTCAAACTCTAATTTATTTCTGAACTTGGTTTTAATTGTTGTCATTGGAGAAAATGCTTCCTCACACACGCCAGTGACTATTTAAGCTCATTTGGGGCCCTGAGCGTAGAAGATTTGCAGGCCCCCTTGGCACTGGAGGAAGTCCAACTTATTCGGACCCTTCCAGGCCTCTCCGGGCCCCTGGGCGATCACCCTAAGCATCCAATGGATAAACCGGCCCTGACACACGTATATAAAAGTGATAAGGTTGCATTCGTTACTGTGCTTATTAAATCTGGATTTTTCAGTAATCAGTTTCAGTAAATTTTTCAGTAAATGTTTTTTCAGTTTTCAGTAAATTTTTGAGAATTTGATTTACATTCGAATTGAACATTTTGAACAAAATAAATTTAAGTATAAATGCTGCTGCATTAAATGAAAGACAATTTTCATCGATTGAACTCTCAATTCCCCTCAAAAATAGGGTTTAATGTAGTCCTGATTTTATTGCTTTTATTGCAGTTTTCCACTGTTGCTTTCACTACTTGGCCTTATAAGTACAATAATACTTACAATTTAATAGTAGTTTGCACAAACTACGGTATATGTAGGAGAAATATAACTAAGCGATGGTACAAAACATTAACAATCGCAATTACTTGATTCTGCTTGATAAATTATGCTAATTCCAACAGAAAACTGAATATGAAACAAAACAAGGACTGCATAAGTTATGAAGCAATTGCAAAAACAATTTAACTGAACAATAAAATAAGAGAAAGTATTTGTTGGAATAATTTACTTTTGTACTTTGAAAATATTTCATTTTGTTAAAAAATTAATAATTTAAATCTATTATTGGTTTTTGTTTCGTTTTAAAATAATGTAATTGAATAGTTCTCTTTTCTTTCCATAATTTTTGATATTTTCAAATTTATTCACAGAGTTTTGTCTGGATTGAATGAAATGTATTAATTTGAAAATTTGGAAATAAGTCTGAGATATATAATTCTGTGAATATTTGTAAAGAAAAATTGATTTTTATATAGGATATGCAAAAGTGCTTTTAATTTTATTAGAACTTGTTTATGATAGTTTGTAGTTCTAATTTTGAAGAAAATGTTTATTGATAAACTGGGGAAAGATTATATAATATAGATTTTAAATTTGAGAAGATTGTATTCCTTTAAATGAGAACAGAGCTATTAGTTTTATAAGAAGATTATTCATGATTTTGTAATATTTTTATTATTTTGAAAGTGTTTTTCTGATTTATTTGAAAATGCACATTTTTGAAATATTCGAAAACGCGTTTTTGCATTCCTTTTCTTGAGGAAATTAGTTATTTATTTTCTTTTTTTTACATTTGAATCAAAACACACACACATTCCACACACACAGTTCTTTTCATCACATCATATGCTGTAAATATTAATTGATCTGGGTTGGCATCATCAGTACGTTTAAATTTTTTATAGGCGTCCGTGTTATTAAAATGAATAGGTACTTGTATGTTTTAACTCTGTTGTATATTAATATTTCTATGCACACAGTTCTTTTTTTATTGCTTTAACAATCCTTTTCTTTGAAAGTTTAATTTGATATAATTTAAATGAATTTATGTGGCATATTAATTAATCGCCATTTTGTCTAAACTCGGAGATAGAAAATCCGCAGAAAATGAAAAAAATATATCTTTGACAATACGTTAAGAAATCATGTGATTCATCAATGAAAATTCTATAAAATATTTTTATGAAAACTTTCATGTTCTGGTTTTTTGTTTTTAAATATGTCATTTGTATATATTGGAAATCAACTGTTTCCCGCCATGTTGATTGGTAGTGCAGTTGTTTTTATTATGATATTCTATCCTGTGGTCAGTAAGCACTTTTGTAAACACCAAGAAAATTAAAGCACTAATTATTTAAAAATTCAAGGATTTAAGATGTGTAAGTGATATGATTTTTTATAGGACATTATTCACTATCTGTTCACATGACAACCTGGCCAGTGAACTTATAACGGCATGTTTGTAAACCAATATACCTAAAAGCACTTCTAAATCACATTTTTTTCCCGGATGATTGTAATAATTTTCACTCAATTTTTTGCTTTTTGAATGAAATGCATACCAAATTATTCTACATTTGAGTCATTAAAAAATTCTTAAAGATATTGAAATAATTGTAATTAATAACATTTTATGAGCAAAAAATTCTTGCTGCTGAAATTTTTATTACTGTGATAAGCATTTGATACCGTTTAATTTCTGTTTTGTTTTTTGTTTTGTTTGTTAAAACTAATAATTCTTTAAAATAATACCGAAAGTAAGATATGTTTTATATGCTATTAAATATAAACAAATAGTTCCTTATTCTCCATAAAGATTACATAAAGAAACATGTTCTCTTCATAACGACATTTTTCGCATTGATAATGTATTGTTTTACCTTCAAATGACAATTTATGCAATCACATAAAATTTGTTACAATCAGAATATTTTAAACATATTCTATTAGTTAATATAACATAAATTTATTGTGAAACACATGGTCATATTTCATTCCTTTTGCATATATTTTTAATCATATGCATTGGAATGTTGTAAATATGAAATTTTACAATACATCTTTTTCTTATAAATACAAAACATTAAATATTTAATATTAAAATATTTTTAAACATGTTTATTTCATAGATATTCTGTCTGTTTATATTATATTTAATATTGTATGAACACTCTCATGACTTGTAATTGAAATGTGGTAACTGCAAAAACATCAAGTAAAATTTACATTAATATACACAGACATGAATATATATATATACATGAATATACACAGATGTATAACATATTTATGTACATTGTGATTGAATAGTTTTATCAACTCAGTAAGATATATGTATTTCCATGATATGGCAACCATTTTTATCAAAATTAAACCCAATATTTCGTAAAGAAAATATGTGCTACACACAACTTGTGTATTGTATTTGTGAGACTGCTTGTGTTTCTAAATAAGTATCGTCTGCTAAATATTCTGTTTAATACATAATAAATTGTTTTTTTCTATTGTAATTTTTTGCATGCTATTTTGTCGAAAGAATTGTTTATTATTATTTGTCATTTTAATAAAAAGATTATTTTATAAGTTTGCATATTAATTTTTCTAAAATGTATTGGATTTATTTCATGAGCTAATTTTTTTTTTAATGTTTTAGAATATTTAAAATTTTAGCAATATCCTGTTGCAAAAATTATTTATCTTCTGCTTAAAAATTTGACTATGCATTAAAGTGAAAAATACTTTTTTAAAACACTTTTGTTATTTTTAATATACACTATAAATTTAAAAGTTTATTGAGCTGATTAAAACTGTTAATGTATGGAATAATTAGTTAAATGAATTTATTTTTTTAAATTCTTTAGTCACTGAAGTATAATATAATACCTTTAAAGTTGTTTGCTAGTCATATTTTCTTAGTTCAGTTTTCAACTTCTGTTATATAGATTTGGTATATTTTATAAAATTTTGAATACAGAATGGTAGATCTTTTGTGAAAAAATTGGATTCATATTGATTGCTATTATGCATATAAATTAGAAAACAGTACATCAGTGTTAATTTTTTAGAAAAGTTTTATACCGTATTTTCCTGTATTTAATCTGCAGATTATGTATTAAAAAAAGTTTCAAATTTTGCTGTGCATATTATACGCCACTACGAATAATGTGATAAAAAAACATTCATCAGAAAAGCTTACAATAAAGTTTTGAAAGAAATGCCATTTATGTTTTATGAAATAAATAAAAGATGGCACTGAGAGCTTTTGCGACTCAGTTGACATATTTCAGCTACAATCGGTTTTGTCCAATTACATTCAAGAACGAATTTGGTTCCTAGGAAAGATATTACAGTTGCTAGTCGCTTGCGTCATTTTACATTCTGTCTTGACCAATGTCCAAGTTCAGATATCATCATATTGAAGCGAAAGCTTGTATATTACATGGCTGATTTTGAACTAAACGTTATAGAGAAGGCTACCGAAGTAGAAAATTGGGAAACTCTCTCTCTGCAGGATTGTTTAATGTTGATGAATCAAATATTTAATTGTGGAGAGAAAAACAAGACTAATTTTGAAAAATGTGACCCAAAGCTTTTGAATTGGGGACTTGATGAAGCACATCTTAATGAGAATGTTAAAATGCCCGGGTCTGATTCAACAAATAATGCGGACTGATGAAAAATTACACCCTTTTGACGGAATTAAACAAAATTTCAAATAAATTTCAGAAATTGTGGGAACAATAAATGTCCAATGGAGGAAAGGATTTTGCAGAAAATTTTTTTTTCTGTACAATTTATTACTTATAATTTGAATCATATTGTGTCTTTCTTTTTTTAAAAAAAATTTATCTGACACTAATTATTGACAGTATATATTTTGTTTTATTTGCTGTAAAAATTGCTGCAGATTATACAGCACTGCGGATTATACAGTGCTGCGGATTATGCAACATTTATTATTTTTTACTTGAAAAAATGACTTTGCAGATTATACGCCGCTGCGGAATATATACAGGAAAATATGGTACTTGGTGGATTCTGCTTAGTCATCAATATTTTGATTGCCTTTTTTAGAATGATATATATATATAAATTACAAATTGTTTTAAGCATCTTTCTTAGTGTTTAAACAGAAACAGTTTTTTTATTGTATAAATAAAATTATTTTTTCAAAAAATTGGTTTTTGAACGAAGTTGCACCTGTTATTACACCTTTTGTTTTTTCATCTTCTGCACGAGACTTAGTTACAGATTTAAAGTGAATACTATTTATTACTCTGAATATATTACTTTATCGTTGTTGTTTAATCAACATCTGCTATATGCAAAAAGTTAACTAACAGTCTTTTTACACAAAAATTTGGTTAATAAATTTGTCAAAATCACCCAAAAAGTGCACATAGCAGACAATGGCATTATGTAACCAAACATTTATTACCTTATTTAAACTAATTAATGCATTAGTTTTAGAATTAACATAAAAATATAAATTGAAAATATTATTGAAAGATATAAATTGCATTTAAAGTATTGATATTAATTTTCTGTATGCTACTTGGGGAAAAGAGTTGTCATATTTTATCATAGTTGTCATATATTTATTTTTAATTAATTTATCTTGCAAGTTGTATTTTCATTTTTTTCCAATAATAAGTTTTTGAAATAAGAGGTATTTAATATTTATCTCAGTATATAATAAATATTTATTTTATAATAGTAAAGATTTTTTGTATCTCGCCAGTTCAAAGAAACTTGCTTAAATTTGAAAGTTTAAATATTCTTTGATGTATTTACATAGCTGAGAAACTATTCAAAATGCATGTATAAATGTGTAAATAAGTATCATATTAAGAAAAAACAGTGACTTTTTATGAAAACCTTTTTCTCCAGCCCTGGTATGCATTTGCTCACTACATAATCTGCTTTTTAATGTTAGGACATGCAATCAAATTTCAATCATTTGACTATTTAGTTATTAATCAAAAAAGACTGTTAAGTCAAATGGGGATACATATACTATCAACTCAATAATTTCTTGAAAAAAAAAAATCATTTTGTGACTAAACTCTTGGAGGGCACATATACAGCTGTTTTCTGGCACTCACAGACACTTTAAAGTAATTCTGTTAAGTTGTTGCGAGGAAGATTGCAGAGGAACTTCCTCACAAGTTGAGAGAGTTTAAAAAAATGCAACTTGTGTAACTATTTATCAAAATAGAGCACAAGTTAGAAAATTCTATTTTGAAATTTTGTAAAGTTCTTCACATGAATTATGTGAAATTACATAATCTGAATCTTATTAAAAATATTAAGTGTCATAAAATTGTATTTAAATATTGCCTTTTAAATATAATAATACCATGCTATTTTCGAATGAGTTTATAGTTGTTTCTGATCGTTAATAATTGACATGTTTTCTGTCTCAGAATCTTATGTTTTTGTTGTGTTCACCATAATAACACTATCTTCTTATTTGCTCAAACATTCTCAACTGAAGTCTTCATTGTCTGTGTTCTCATGATTGAAAAGGTTACTTTTCCCAATAATTCTAATATTTCAGCATGTCAATTTTTTTTAAGCTCTTGCCATACTTGTACCATCCTCCATTTTTAAAAATTCTCATAAAAAAAAATCAAACACAAAGTTTAAAAACCATACATGTACAAAACCTGCTTCATGAAAGTGGCTTACCTTTTCAGATCACTAAAAAAAATATAGTATATAACTTATGGTTGACAACCGCATCCTTTATCATCGCACCACATTTGAAGCGGTATTATTGACACAGCAGTGGCAGTGAATATGTTAAGAAAACACTACAAAGGCATATTGAAATTCTATGTTTTTGCATCCAGGATTGTCTTTGTGATTGCTTTATATAGCAGTTATGTTTGGTGATAATAATTTTTATAAGATTCACAAATTTTTCCTTTAATGAAATTTATATAATATAATTTAAAGCTTTTTAAAAATATCAGTCTATTTAACATATTATAACCCGGAGAGGTGAATGGAAAACGGAAATGTGGAGGCAAAAGTGTGCTATGGGTTATATGTGCACCCTTCACAAATAAACAGTTGAGTCAAGGCATAATTGTAATGCATGAACAATTCAATTAAACTGCTTAATCAAAAAAGAATCGATTATTTTCACTTATTTTTGTATACAAGTTTTAGAGCTTTTATTATAAAACAACATAAGAACTCAAAATTTTAAAATTAATTCTAGTGTTTTTTATTGCTTCTGTATTTCTGTGGATAATAATTATCTATTGCTTAATGATGGAGAGACCCTTTTTTGGCATTTTCTTGTAGAAAAGGCTTTAAGTACTCTTAGTCCCTCTTTCTAAATTTCAATTTTTGTAGAACAAAACTTTTTCTTAGACAAGCTCCTTTTTTTAGTTATTTTTACATATTGCATTTTCCCAGACCTATAACAAATGCTGCCAATAATAAAAATTTGTGTAAAATTGTTCCTTTGTTAAGTAGTGTAAAAATAATCATATATTTCAGGGTTATTTTTAGGTCTGAGTAAAAGGAAATAGTGTAAAAAAAAGAGACATTTTATTTATTGAAGCTTCTCTATTTTATTGAATGATGGATTAAAACGGGAAGATAAGTGTATATATGTTATAGTATTTTTTTTTAAAAAACTGATTAACTTTTACTTAGGCTATGAGAAATGCATATATTTTTAATTTATGGTTAATATTTAAATAAACATTTTAAGAGCCATTCGGCTTTTGAAAACAAAATTTGGGGCAAAGAGAAGTAAGAGTCCTTTTGAATTAGTCCTGTAAATTGGTTTTGTTATGAACACACACACACACATAAATTATTACTAAAGTATGTAAGTTATATAAGTTTCTGCATGTGTTACAGCAATTGTATATTCTATTTTTACTATACAGGGGCTTCCAGCATGGTTGCTGAAGTGAGGAAGCTCGTTTACCAAGTCGCTTAAGAATGAGCAGGAATGAGTGAAGATGGCGCAGAGCCTCTTGACTCAGCGTGGTGTGGAGTACGGCTCCACGATGCGTACTCTCCAGGCATCAAAGAAGCACCTAACCAAGAAATGGCGCTCTCGGAGCTGCAGTGAATCCACCAGTGACAGCTGTAGCAGTAGTAGTGATTCTGAAGGGGGCTCTAGCCAGAGTTCTGCTACTGCAGAACGGGAGTTTTCCATCGTTAAAGAGAGCAACTTTGCTAATGGGCCCCTCAAGCTAAAGATAGCTGCTCGAAAAGTGAAGAAAGATGTTGCTAATGGTGCGTACGATCAAGATGATTCAGTGGATTCACCTCCACTGGAGAGTGATTCAGGGCAAATGTCTGTTGGTGGACCCAGTTCTACAAGGGTGGTATCGTGTACAGGAGAATCAAGCAGCCGAAAACAACGATGTAAAAGAAAAATTGAAAAGGTAATATGTCTTGGAAACACTTTGAATATATTAGTAAAAGTTTGTATGTGTTTATTATTGTATATGTATCAAATTTATTTTTGCATTGTATGAAATATGGTTTTGTTACACAGTTGATTTATTTGTAACTAGCTGGTATACCCGTTCTTTGCACGGGTAAATTGAAAAATTAAACAATACAGATTGAAGAATAAAGAAGTTTTAATGAGTTAATTTTACGTGAATTGCAAATTAAACAAAAAAAAAAAGGCTCTTTACATATCTCAACTGAACATAAAAAAACAAACATTTGTTAAATTTTAAGTCTTTAGGTCTAATAGCTCATAAAAGGAATTTTTATTTATTTATAACTCCCTGTAACTCCCTTGTCAGGTTAGTTGATTTTTGAAAACACCTTCCTAAGCTGATCTCTGCTCAGCAAAAGTAACACATTTTTACAAATTTTATGTAAAGAATGCTTAAAATAGTGTAAGTAATTTTTACCTGGAAGTGTAATATGTTAATATTACTTTCTGTTGTATTTATTTTTATGTTAAAATCTTGCCACCATCTCACCCTTCGAAATATAGTTTTATTATGAAATAAAAAAAAGTGATTACACTGATCAAAGGAATAAATTGAAAGCAAGCAGGCACTGAGGCATGACGTAGACAAAACAAACAAGGAAAGTTTTGCTTCACACACACACACACACACAAAATAGATATATGCTGTCTCAGGCTTTTTTGCAGATGGCAGATTTTTTTTCTACTTTCTTGACAATTATCATTATATTTTGGACCCCTTACACAATATCTTTATAAATTATGGCTATGTGTTATTCTGATGTATTAGCTGTATTATTGTAAAGTTTCATTAAAATCCATAATAAGCTGTTTTTCCGTGAACGAATAACAAACATCCATTCAAACTTTCACGTTTATAATATTAGTAAGGATATGATTTCGGGTTGCTTTTTATGTAAAATGATAATAATGAAATTAATCAATTAAGTTCTAGTTTAATTTCTGAGGGCCTTAAACTTGGTACAAGTGTGGAAAATAAACAATGACCTAATTGTAAAATGCATCCTAAAATTTGAATACTTACTAAGTGCTTCATTTTAAATATTATTTGGACACCTAGAGTTATATAACAAATTTACTATCCCTCCCCCAAAAAAGCTAAATAAAATCCAAAGAATAAAAATTATAAAATATCCAAAAACGTTTTGGAAGGCAGTTCATCATGTCAAGATATTACTTGGTGAAAATCTTCATTGGATTCAAGTATAGAAGATTTGCCAAGTCTAAGTGAGAGCTGGGATTATGTTTATCTCTTTATAAAGGCTCTTATCAACAGCGGTGCAGAATTAATTAGTATTATTTCTGTAATTTTTTTATTTTAAGTTTTCAACTTTTGAAGCATTATGTGAATGTGTTTCTAATTTTATTTTAGTTATAAATTGTCATGTATTAATTTAATGCTAAATATATAAATATGTTATGTTAAGTGTATAAATATTATAATGCTAAAATGTATAAATATTTAATGCTAACTGTATTAATGTTGAACATATCAATGTAAATATTTTGAAACTTAAACAAATTGAATTCTCATGTTTTTTTGAAGTACAGTAGAACCAGTTTTTGTGTGGTCCTTTTTTATGCGATTTTATTTTTGTGTGACCGCATAAAAAAAATCTGCAGTATTTTGATGAATTGGCTTGTTATATGTAAGAATACATGAAATTTTCGAATATTTTTTGTGCGGTTATTTTTATGTGTTTATTATCAACCACACAAAAACAGGTTCAACTCTAGATATTTATTTAATCTAATATGGTTTTTGGAAAATTTGTTATGTATCCCCATTTTTATTGCAAGAATTTTTTTTTTTACATTGTTTATCAATTAGTAAAATAGTAAAATGTAATATTATATAAAGATTTTAATCACTGCCACATAAAATTAAACAGAGTTTGGTACTTAAGTATTAGTGTCATTGCAGCTAATATTGCACCATGAATATCGTTTTTTTCTTCAAATAACATATAAGAATCTTTGTTGTTTTGATATCATGGTGCTATTCGTGTGAGGCAAATTTTGCTACGGTAAGAGTAATACGTTAGTACCCAGAGTTCATACTATCATTTTTGTCTCTATCTAACAACACAATACAGAAACGATTGTTAACTTTAAAACATATTTCAAAGTAATGTTTAATTAAGAGCAATTAAAATTTTGGTTTGGATCTTATGTATAATCCTTGGTGATTAAAAACTATTTGGCACAAAATGCAACTCTATTGATTATACAACTGAGCAAGATTTTACCATTTTTGTTTTTACCTGAGGAAACAGCATCTTTCTGTTTTGTTCTTTTTTACACTAAACTGGAATTATCATCATAAAGGAGAAAACAAAGATAATTTTATTCTTTTTCATCTCTAAATAATTTTTACCAAAAATTTCACAATGCTGTAACTGGAATTGAGTGCTTGGAAAAAGAGAAGAAACTGAATTTTTTCACACAAAAAGCTTCACAATATTTTTAGAACTGAAATAATTTCAAATTGCTGATATTTTAATTTAATGAAGTTGTTAGGGAAGAAAGAATCCTCTTAGTGTCTTTATTAAGGCCAGTGGTTCCATCCCATTTCGTGTAATCCTTTTGATTGTATTCTTTTGCAATATTTGATTTTGACTTCATGTCATGTACCTTACACCAGCAACAGTTCCATTGTTATTTACTAATTGTGACACCATCTTTTTTTTTATGCTGCAGCAACTTCTAAATTTGAAAAACATGCAGTGGTGCCTCTATAACTCTTTAAAATCATCACTGAGGAATGCATTAGGATTATTCCAGTTGTAGTTGAATTAATGTTATCATTCTAGTCAAAAATAGAAGACATTTGACACTTTTCATCTGCATTATTCAATCATCGAAGTAAAGATTTTAACATTATGGAGCTGATTTGAACTATTTTTTTTAAATCTATTTTTATGATAAAGTAAAAAAGAATCTTAATTGACACAATATTGCATCTATGTGTTGTGTCATAAGAGGGTAATAGAAATTAAGTCACATTTTTTTTTATTGTAAACTCAAATCTAAGTATAAATTAAGAGTTTTTTTAAAAAATTTTATTAATTATATGTATTAATTTTTAGTTTAATTATATTAAATTTAAATTTATGGTTCTTGCAATTTAGACTATCAACCTATTCTGCCAAATATAAAATTATTACCAAATGCTGTAATATTCGTTATCCAGTATTAGAAAAACATTCCCACACATGCCTTGCACAATACGTGTATTCCTCATTTTACGACCTATCTGCTTAAAGACTACTTGCACTTGCAACCAATTAAATTCAACCTGCAATAGAGAAATTTCCTTTCTCTGTTTTAATGTTGTTCAGTGGCAAAAGATGACTTGTGCTTTCAGAGTATCTAGACTTGCTTTGCAGGTTTTTAATCAGTTTCATTATGACAAGCATCCCTGTGTAACCTCATTATTTTTTTATATTTTTTAACCACTGTGGAGATGTTGACAAAAGGAAAAAAAAAATATGGTATCTGAATGAATTATGTTAAGAAATATTGGAAAGAGGAAATAAATATGCAAGACTATGAAGCTGGCTACACAGTTAAAGAAATAGCATTTAATTAAAAGTTGGCATAATGATTGGTAATTTTAATGATTTTAATTGATAAAGTTTTGATTGAAAGAGAGGCAGTTAAATCATTGTCAAGATTTAAAGCCATACTAATCAAGTAGTGAAAAGGTCTTAAAATCAAGAGACGGAGAAGTTATTGGGTTTCTAGTTTGACCACCAGCTGCAAAATAATATGCCAAAAACCTTTTTAATAATTCAAACTAAGGCACACAGTATTTTTGCAGATTTACAGGTACATAAAGACAAAAAATAGAATAATTTTTTAAAAATATTTTACTAATAAGTTTACTACTTAACTATCATACTGTAATAATACTTAAATAATAATGTTTTTTTTAGCTGAATTTATTGTGTGTTATGGTGGATAGTTTAAAAAATCTGTTAAAAATATTTTGCTTAATTTCTCCTGAATATTTAATACATTTATGTGTATGTATAAAAATTATAGTAATGCTGTGTTTTGATCTAAATTTTTTAAAATTTTATACTCATATAACTAAAACTTAAACAAATGCAAAATAAAAATATTTTAGATAAAATTCTTGCTTAAAGATAAAATATTTGTATTTTATTCATTTTGTACAATTATGATGTATAATGCATTTCACATTTATGTCTTTTAATTTAACATTTATATGTAACATATACCATGACTTTTATTATAAAAAAATTATGAACATTTATTCTATGCATCATTGAAAAAATTATGAAAAGAAATTTAAAATATACAGAATGTCATACATTGTATAGTCTTATATTATTTATGTTTATATAAGAACAAGAGAATAATTTTTGTTTATTATTTTTCAAATTAAAACTTTTAACCTACTGAGCACTTTTCAATTTCTTTCTGTTTTCAATTTCTATAAAAATGTTATTTATTATAACTTTAATATAAAAACTACTTTTTTCAAAAAAATGGTTTACATTTTGTATTTTTTTTTTAAATTTTAGAAACGATGTCTCCAGACAAAAGATCCAAGAGTTGCATGCGGTGGTCAGTATTCAATATGCAAGCCTCCCAGAACATCTCGTCGCTGCAGCACCAGTGGTAGTTCCAGCTCTTCCAGTTCCAGCAGCAGTTCCACTGGTTCATCTGGTAGCAGTAGCAGTGGTAGCAGTAGTGGGAGCAGTACCAGCTGTAGCAGCAGTGGAAGCAGTTCCAGTGGTTCTAGCAGCTCGTCTGGCAGCTCAAGCAGTAGCAGTAGCTCCAGCTGTAGCTCCTCTGATAGTGAGAGTTGTTGCAGTATTTCCAAATATGGTCGTTGTCGGAGAAGGAAGAGCAGTAAACTTAGAAAAACGTCCACCAAGTGCCAATCAATGTGTAAGCGCAATTGCTCTGATTCATCCAGGGACTCTTTTTCGAATTCAGGAAGGCCATCAGAAAAGTCTGGTATTGGTAAGCGACTCATTGGTGATTGTGCTCGTAACAAAAAGCTGCAAGTGGGCGAGATTGATTATTTTACTATTTCCTCTTCTGATGAAACAATGTCTGTGGGAGCTGATAAAAATGGTAGTCTTCAAGAGTGCTTTAGTATGTGGAGAAAAGTAGAGGAAGAACATTGTGCTATCATTGAAGATGGTGTCTTTAAGAGTGAAGGAAGTGGCTTACAAGTTTTAAGTGTTACTAATGCTGAAGTGGAATGTAACATAAATGTTTCTGGCAAAGTAGGATTGCATGATGAGAAACATTTAATTGTTGTAAATAGTGAAAATTGTAAAAATCAAAATAATGTAGAATGTGACTTTAACTTTTTGTGCATAGATCAGATACCCTCCCAACACATCGTTCCTGGCACAAATCTGGACCTGGATGCTTTGCCAACCTCCTTGTCCAATGTTTCTCCTGACAGTGGCATTCAGTCATCTGGTGATTCACCGTTGAGGATAGAATGTGAATTACCTACGTCATCTTCACAAACTTCTTCAATTGATAATCAAACGTCGGCCAGTCTCATACAAACTAATGAATATTATAATAGAAGTGAATTATCAGATCCATCTAGAAAGCATGAAACTCATCCAAAACATGTATCTCCGACTCCTTCACCACCAATCTTGACACCACCAGAACCTTTGTGGAACAGTGGTGAACCCCAACCTTGCACTGAGAAACGGAAAAGCATTGAAGACCATCCTGCTCCACTCTTGGTGCAAGAGGACATTGAAATGAAATTTAAAAGTTCTATTGACACCAAAGTGGAATCAATGTTATCCGATTACAAAAGGATGGAGTTCACCACCACTAAGGAACTGATATCAGAAGCAATGAGTGGGGTCTTGACAACAGATAGTCATAAAATGAATACTTTGTCATTAACTACAAGTGTATCTGAACTATCCAGTGATGGTAAAATTTCCAATTGTGTATCTAATTCGCTTCATCTAATGTTCAATGACCAACCCTTAGGGGAAGAGAAACCTGAATCTTCTGTTTTCCCCTTGCATTCAGCTCCTTCCATACTGCCATCATCTGAAACAAGACGACGTAAAAACAGATCTGTAAGACGTAATACAGACACCAACTCTAAAGCTGATAATGAGTTGCAGCTTTTAGTTCAAAGTGTTCAGGATTCAATAAGTTCTCAGTTTCAGGGTGTAGAATCTGATGAACTTAGTGATGTTGACGTCAATAGTATCCCTGTGACTGCTTTGACATGCGACACCACAAGTGATAGCTTCTGTGATAAACTTTCAAATGAGGATAATATTGACATGCTCCTGAATGATAGAACATGCATACAGGAGGACGAAAAACTCCCTAAAACTATAGACACTGCCAAAGATATTGTATGTTGTGAAGATAGGTATAATGTAATTGAAGAGAAACAAATTATACCTGCAACTTCTAATAATGAAAAAAATTCTGAAGATGCTCCTATATATCATCTTAATGCTCATCAAACTCAACTAAATTCTGATTTATATGATACTAATAATATTATCTCTGACAAAAGCTGCAATGATGATTGTATGCAAAAATCTGTAATTGATACACAATCTGATGTAATTGAACCAACAAAGCCTTCAAATCTAGAAATGGATACCGAATTATTTTGTGTTGCAAAAACTGTTCCGGATGCATTTGTTCCTCATTCTGATAGCAATGTTTGTAACATTACAGCTGAAATGAAAATGCCCAGTAGTTCTTTTGAGGTCGATAAAGAATCAATAGAGAGTGACCAAAATTTTATTCCAGATAAACCAGTTTCTTGTGAGACACAAGAGCCTAAAGAGGACTGTAAAATTGATCCAATTGCTGAAAATCAAGCGGTGACATTTTTAAAAGAGAATAAAAAAAGGACAACAAAGAGAGGTAAGCGAAAAACAAGAAACAAGAATTCTAAATCGGAATCAGTAAACAATGATTCTAGTTTTAATATTTCACCATCTGTAGAAGAAAGTGAAGTAATGATATCTTCTTCTGTGAAGACAACCTGTAAAACAAAGAAGCAGGTAACTGTTCAGTCTAATCCTGAGATAATTTTTAATGATAAAAGTGAATTGGAAAAAGATTCATCAGATATTGCCAAAAATGTTGCCTTAAAAAATTACAATTTTTTGAAAGATGATATAAGTGAAAATATTAATGATTATGAATATCTGCTTGAAATACCTGTAATTGTGACTGATGATAAAGATACTGAAGATTCAAATAAAATAAGCTCTAATACCAACAATATCCAAAAAGATGGGGAAACTTTTTCTTCAAAATCTTCCACTCCATCTCCTAAAGCTCCTTCAAAAAATTCAAAACGAAACACTGCTTCAAAAACTCCCAAGAGAAAAAACAGCAGTAAAGGTACAAAACAAAACCAATTGAATCTAATCGAGTCCGATGAAGCTAAATGTATCAGAGATTGTGCAGATCTTGAAATTCCAGTATCTGCTACCAGTGATAATAATGAAAATAAGGCTGAGGACTCATCAGAAGTATTAGAACTAAAAATTGGTAAAATTGATGAAAATGCTGAGAATGATGCAACTACCTCTTGCATTAGTACTGATACTACCATTTGTTTTAATAATGAAGAAAAAGAACCTATATCTAGTTTTCTAGATAGTGCCAGAGAAACTCAACAACCAAATACTGACATTTTACCACCTGATAATTTTTCAAAACTAGATGTAAATAATTTCAGTGAAGAAAAACAAGTCAAAGAGAATGACCTCCCCAATTCACACACTCCACCCAAAAAAAGAGGAAGGAAAAGTAAGAAAAAGGCTCCCATTAAAGAATTATGCCAAAGCAATAAACCTGTTTCACCAGTCAGTGAAATCAGAATCGAATCTGAACCTGAGTGTCCATTTTCAAATGTTGATCATGACAAAGAAATTACTGTTCCAGTAGAATTTAATAGAAATAATAGCCTCAAAATAGATGAAGCTGTGCATTTTGAAAGAAAATCTAAAAACAAGACAAAAAAATTGCCCCCTTTAAGTAATTCAGAGAAAAATGTACCTGACCAAAATGCAGAAATAGCTAGTTTGCCTGAGTTGACTGCTTCCCCTGATAGTTCTGCAAAGAAAAGCAGACCTGTTAGGAGTAAGAGCAAAAAGGATTCTTTTGTTAATGTTGATGCAATCATTGATGAAGTTGCTAATTCTGGGGATCTTGATAAAAGTAAAAAAATAGTTGAACATCCTATTGAAACGGTAAAAGATATAAACAAACTTGATGCAACTTTAAGTACAAATGAATTTTCATCTCCCACTTTAATTCAGAAAACTATTCCAAAACGGAAAACAAAAATGCGTATTGTTATTCCTGAAAATAAAACTAAAACTAATTCATTAGAACATGTTACAGATGAAGCAACTGTTTCAATTTCTCTTGGAAAAGTAAGAAATTTGGGATTGAAACAAAGTCAACTTCTAGGGAAACAGGCAAAATCAAAAAAGAATACTAAAGATATAAATGATCTTATTGAAAAAGCAGCAAGTGAAAGCAGTACAAATTCAATATCTTTAAATGACAGTGTTCCAGAATTACTTCCTCATACAGTTAGTGCTTCTGAAGTGTCTAGAAAACGTAAATCTCAGCCTTCAAAGTCCAAAGCTGTTATTGAACATGATAATATATTAGAATATAAAAGTTGTGAAAATTATAGTCCACCAATTACAAGCAAAAAGTCAGGAAAGAAAAAATCTGCCAGTGTGAATAAAAAGGATTTGGCTGTTTTGGAACCTTCTGTTGGAAACAAATGTTTAGAAAAAAATTCGAACTCAGCTTCCATTAAAGCAACATCTATAGAAGTAACACCCGAAAAAGAAAAGACAGAAACGAATAAAAAATCTCATGTTAAAACAGAAGATTCTTTGTTGAAAAAAGTGTCTGCCAATAATGTTCTTTCTCCAGAATCAAGTGTTAAAGTAAACAAACAACTCAGATCTCCAAGTAAGAAATCTATAAAAAAGGATACAAGCAGTAAGAATAAAAGCAAGAAAGTGAATAATCTGAAACAAGATATTCTTCCTGCAGATAAAGGGAAAAACAACAGTGTGGTTGATAAATCATTGAAGACATCCTCGATGGTTGAAAAGAGTTCATACATTGATTCGGCAGAATCTGGTCATGAAAACCTTTCTGAGAATATTCATTATCCTTCAAAGAGTGGTAAAAAAGAAGTGAAGAATACAAAAACTGAAGAAGAGAAAGAAAACTTTGGCATTAGGAAAGTTGATAAAATGACTAATAGCAAACAAAAATCTAAAACTGTAAAAGAAGGCAAGTCTACATCAGTGAAAGTGCTCGCTGAAGAAGCAAAAAAAGGCTTAACTTTGGATACTACTTGTGAAATGGAATTGCCACATAGGGAAGAAAGAGAAGATGCCCTGTCATCCCTGTCCCTCAATGAGGAAGCAGCAGATGCATATTCAGATGCATGTGGATCCAGTGGTTTGGATAGGCATTCCTCTCTGGAAATCAAGCCTTTAAAAAGGAAAAGAAATATGAGAGCAAAATATGCTGATGATCCAAATTTTATTGCTGATTTAGATGAGTTGGCAAAGCTCTTAAGAACTTGTTATATTACCAAAAAACAATGTAAGCAAAAAGAGGCACCCTTGAATGATTTACTGCTGCCCACCATATTTCAACTGCGACAATATATCAAGGGGAAGGGTGATAAAGTTTCCCGTTTCATGCAGGCAATAAAAAACAAGGTGCCAAAGACAAAACCCCCTGTCATCAAGAAAAAGCCAAAGAGATTATCCAAAACAAAAACTATTCCAAAAGTCATGCCAAATCAGAAATCCAAAGTTTCTGTCAATGAAAACTGTCTTCCATTAAAAAAGCGACGTTGTCACATTCAACCAAATCAAGTACAAGTTTCTAAACCATCCAGTCATGATCCTCCTGTACAAAAACAATCTCTAGTTAAGAGAATAGCCAATTCATTTGATGAAACAATAGAGGAGTGTATACGTAAACACATGATGGGAGGCTTAGCACCTAATGAAAAGCCACAGACAGTATCCTGTGCAAAATCAAAATCTAAGCCATTAAAAACATCTGCAAATGATTTGCTTAGCAAAGCATTTGAGTCTTATAATGAAACCATTGACAACTGTGTGAAAAATTTTGTTCTTAATTTGAGTGAGGATTCAATGACAGAGGAGGCTTCCAAAAAACTGGATGAAGATGCAGAAGATGTACCTCTTGCAACACTCGTGAAAACAAACAAAAGATTAGCAAAAGTACCTCCTAAAAGAAAAGCAACTGAAGCAGCCATAGCATACAGACAGAAACGGAAACGACTACTCAAAGAAGCATGCCTACAAGCCCAGAAACCACCTAAAGAAGCAACCACATCTGAAGTTGTCATCAATGGCCAAAGAAAAAAGGAGATTTAACAAGACCGGATTTGTCAGAGTTAGAAAGAAAAAAGCTAAGCCAGCTTCTAGTAATACTAGTGAAATCATTGCACCAGTTTCTGTAAATGGGGAAGTTATTGATCTAACTTCTGAAGATGCAGTTATGGATTCAATTGAAAGTGTTGTGAAAGCAACCACAGAATCACAGTCTTCTAGGTCTCGGCGGAAGAGAAAGAACGTGGCCCAAAAATGTGAAATTGAGGTTTTGGATCTTACCAGTGGGAATGATGACAATGATGTTATAGAATGTTTGGATCCCAAAAAACCAAAGGTTTCTGATGAAGAAGATGACACTTTGGAACCAAAGTATGTTGAATTTTTTTATGAAATTTTAAGAGTAATCTTATTTATTTTCTTTAAGGTATAACAACTTTTTGATAATATTCAAAATCTTAAAAGTGATTGAGTTCTCTTGCAAGTATTAATAGTTGCAATCGCTATTGATGCAAAGGTATTAGAATGATTTTTAGTTCTTTGTTTTGTGTTCAAAATATAAATCTTAAATTTAGAGATAAAATCTTTATAAATTGATATCTTTTGATTTTTAATTTAAAAGTAAATAGAGTAGATAATTTGAGCAATCTTTTATCAATATTAATAATTAATCATAAAAATTAGTTTTAAAAATAAATCATAAATAAATTTTAGACAGCTATTAATAATGAAATATGACAAAGATATGGATTAAATTTGAATTTTCACACTTTTATCATATCACCTGTTGGAATCATAGAAAAGCAAGAATTGAAGACATCTTTACTTAAAAAAAGTCCTGTCAAGATTGTTGTTTTTTTGACTTTGCTCATTAATTTTTTTTAAATGCAAGCCACATTGCATTGCAAAGCTTTTGTTAGTTGATATTTTGCAACATAATTAGCACAATAATTTTCAACTACAATATATGTGATGGCATCCCTGGTATATTGAATGAGTTAAAAAGTTCTGTTGGATAATTAACCGCTTCATTCTGCTTCCACAACTGTCAACAAATTTGTATGCGACTGGCTTGCTTTGAATGTTAGACTGAATAATGTTGAGTTTGTGTAGATGTCTTTGTTCTTGGACATAAGGATGGCTAATTCACTGTCAATTATGATTCATTCTTATAATTGGTTTCAACATCGGAAAAAATACTTTCTGAAATCTATGCAAATCATATTTAATATGACAATTTGAAACATTCAAATGAAATCCTAAAAATAGAAATTTTGGAATAGTAGTAAACATTGAAAGGGAATTGTAAAATATTTAGTATAGCTTGTGTTACTTTTATATCCAACGGATAGTGCTTTTTTTCTAAACGAATCATGTTTTTATTGTCCATCTCTATAATAAGTATATATTTTTGACATCTGTATAAGAATATAAAAAGTGTGCATGTTCAAATGCAACTTAGTGTCAAAATTTCAAAGCAGCCAGTGAAGAACTTTTGAAGGTTTAAGATTTTGAGCAAACAAAAATTTGCATTTTTATTTAAATAGATTAAAATTCTTTAGTCTATGGGAGGGCTTTGAACCCCCAACCCCACCTTATGTATGTCACTGATATATATATATATATATTTAAATATAAATTTTAGATGTTTATAATTTGTTAGTATTATTGTGTAGTACTTTAGCTCCCAGCATTTTTTTTCTCATTGAAAACTGAACATTCATACAAATTTGTTATATGTGATCTTATAGACACATTACAATAATATTAATTAATTATTCTTATTTCTATAATGTTAATATATTAAAATAATTGGACAGTAAGGAAATTTATGCTTGTTTTGGTTTTTTATGTTTGAGATTTCAGTTTTAACACTATAGTTAATTAAGTGCATGATCGAATTTGAAAGGGTTAAGAACACTTTTTATTTGAATTCCACATTTGTATGAGAAAAAACCTGGATGGTTGAAAAATAGCAAGTATTATTTGTTATAGCATCCACTTCTAGATGAATCGTTAATTTTTTTTTAAAAAATATTTTATGTAAAAAAAAATATATCTTTAATTATTTTATGATTTACAAAACAAGATTTGTAAGCTAATGGGGCTCCATCTTGAAGTGGGACAATACATATTTTCATGCGTTTATATCTTAAAAAAATTTCTGTTTATTATGTTACTGATGTAACTTTTCATATTTTACTTTAAACATCTCAATTTTTTTAGATTATATAGTGCTTAAGAATATAATTTTATTTATCCAATACTGATTCTGTTTTGTTCATTTGGAGATATTCACTTTGTAAAAGTATATGTATCACAATTTCAGATATCAGAAGGTTATCCCAGTGACAGATCCATCTTCTGGCAGAAGATCAATTTCAACTGATCCTCGTAAAGCCAGGCGCAAAGAGGTGCATTTTCCCAAAAAGAAATTTCTGAGAGCTGGCTTATATTCCTCATATTTTAAGCAAGATGTGTGAGTTGAATTTTATTAGTTTATTTGTGAGGCTAACAGTTGTATGTTGGTAAAGTAGTTGGTAGTATATTGATGTATATATATAGTATTTTTTTCACTAACTGGAGTAAAACTCCTATTCCTGAGGGTATGCAAAGGTTATTTAAGTGCATTGAAGGAGCTCTAAAAAGAGAAAGGAAGAGAGGGTGGCACACATTAATATTCAAAGCAAACCTTATAAACTTTTCTTTTTCCTTTTTTTTATTTATGAGTTTTAAGATTAGAGGAGCTTGTATGTTGTTTTTTTTGAAAAAGGGGAGGGATAACTTTTTGTAATTGTTTTGAAGGACATTAGTATTTTGTAAACAAAAATGTTCTGAGTTTCTTAAAAATAGTACCTTAATTTGAATGGCTTTATTAATGTGGTTTTTTTTTATATGGTCCTTGTAGTTCAGTTTTCCAATCACTTCTTTTTAAAATCCTGGTATAAAGGCCAATTTCTTTTTTCTTCAAATGAATAAATAAGGATTTTGCTATATATTTATTTATTTTTACATGGAAGAAAATGAAATAAGGAAGAATAATGAATTAAGTTTTCATTTTTATTCAAGTGCTAATTTTTCTTTGTGTTTTTAATATGAAATGGCAAATGAATTTTTACAGTGGAATGTGTATTAATTCTGCCTGAAACACTAGACTGAAATTTCAATTTCTGTTACTTTGCAATCTTTGCATAACATTATCTTTTTATTTTAATTATTTCTTATTATTTAATAAATTATTCAAATATTTCAAAAATATTTTCTTTTATATTAAAGTATTTAAGATCAATAAGTGCTTTTAAGTATAGTTTTCTAAAATAATTCATGATTTGAACTTTTTGTTTATTAAAAATCTAATTATTCTCTAACTTAAATTTTTACTAAAGATGTATCTATTTAACTTGTGGAAAACATTTTCAAGCTGTGCCAGTAAATGAATTTAAATGTTCAGTTTGTATCTTAAGTCACATTTCAATTCCTTAAAGATCACACATTTAGTGCAGGATTCTTTTAGACAATTTGAAATTAATGTATCAATTAAGATGTAAAGGGTACACTGAAAAAAAAAAGTTTAAAAATCAGTGACTTGCTGCATGGATTACAGAAAATGTAATATAATAGAGATAATTGAAATATCAATGAAGAATAAGTAACTAATAGACTAACTTAATAGTAACTAACTTAAAATTTAGAATTCTGAAAGTTTTGGAATATTGGGAATAATAATTTATTTCATTTGGAGAATTATGCAAAAGAAGGGAAAAATTATTTATTAAAAGCTCATCTTTTTTTAAATATTAACTCTTAAGGCTATATAGCTTAATATTTCTAATTGATAACAAGAGTTGTAGAACTTTTGTTTTAACTTATTATAAATGTGTGAATCAAACAGTTATTAAACAATGAAAGTATATTTTTTAATTGCATTATTTTTGTTCCCTCAATAGCTGGTATAGATTGATTGTAGATTTTTATTTTTTAAATATATTATTGATATATTGGTATTTTTTTTTGAATATAGCACTCAATTTAATGCTTTTTCAAATAGTAAATTTTGTGTGTATGTGATATGATATAGCTTTATTTTTCAGAAATTAAAATAAAACCTTGTGTAACTTTTAATAGTTTTTCAGGTTATAAATGAATTGTTATTAAGAATCATTTGTTAATATTTCTGTTTTATGATTCCCATTAGATCCTCAATAAAAAAGAGCAGTAGTAAAAAATCGCGATCAAGGGAGATAAAAGAATATGTACCTGAAGATCACGAATGTGGTCTGTTGCCACCTCCTATTCATGTGGGTAGATACTTGAGAGAGAAAAGATCAGAGTACAAATTGCCTTATGATCTATGGTGGCTGTACAAGAACAAGCAGGTATAAATGTTTATTAAACTTTTTTACATACTGTCAATTATATCAATTGTCGTATTGTATTTATTAGTGTGAAACAATTTTTTGCCTCTTTTATTTTTTATTTAGCATCATTAAGTCTTTAATAAACCATTAATATTTGCTTCAGGCCCTTTTTACATTTGGATGGATGTTTTTTATGAGTTTTTTGAGTTCAGTACAGCTAACACAAGGGAGAGGGGATAATTTAGTTAATAAAACATATAAACATAACTTCTATCTCAGAAACCTGTTCTTTTGTGTGTGATGAATGTTATTTGTATAAAAAATATTAACTTGCTTAGTTCAAACATTGTGTTTGTAAATCCATTTGTTACAAGTTTTTTTTTATTGAATCTAACTGAAGATTATTTGTCTTATAAGTACTATTGCAAATTAAATTACAATATAGGTACTATTACAGATAAAATTTATTGGTGTCTCAAAATCCTTTCTTTTTACTTGGTGTAAAAGTTCTTAAATTTGGAATCTCATTTGCAGGAAGTTCTTTTTTTTTTTCATCTTATAGCTCAAAATTTAGAGATATATCTAATGCTGAATATATTAATGAAGCATAAGCATTTATAGTTTGGTAGTTGAGGGTTGAAATATTAATATATATGTGTCTCATTAGCTTAAATGTAGAAAATAATGTATAAATTTTGTTTTTCAATTAATACTTAGAAAAAAAAATATTTAAATCTATATTGTAACTCAAATTAAAACAATGTTTCTTTTTTTTTCAGCTTGTATATAATGATGAATTAGCCAATAACTATAAAAAAATTAGGACAAGTGAGTATAATTTAATTTTTTTGTTTACTCTCACACATAAAAATAGGTTGAAAAGATAATCTTTATTTCCTACTTAAAATTTTGTTTCTGAATTCCCATTGCAATGTACTTTCAGACCCCATTAACATGCGAGTTTGCTTAACTGGCAGGGTTAACTTGGTTTCTTTGATAAGCTATCTTTTGTGATAGATATCACTCTTAGACTTATGACATAATGATTCTTTTCTTTTTATAAAATACAGATTGATCCTTTGTTTTAATGACATCACTCTTACCTTTTAAGAAACAACATTTATACTCTTTTTTCTTTCTATTTTATATATATGAATCACCATTTATCAGAGAAAATGAAATATTCCAGTCAGGATTTTTTTTTGTAAGATTTATATGTAGGATCTTGTGACGAGTGAGATAAGCTATAAATTCAATCATTTTGTATTGGTTAAATTGTAATGATTTATTAATACTTTTCTTTTATAAGTTAGTTCTATAATAATGTAAAATATTGGAGAGTTATAAGTGTAATCAAAAGGTTTATGCAGCTTAAGAAAAACTCTGTTATGGGATGCATTAAAATAAAGCTAGTCAGGGAGAAATGGCAAGGGTACACTTTGTGATTAGGGTTTCTTTCGGTTTAGGGGAAAATTTTTGATTTCTTCTTTTTTTTATTTCTGGGTTAAGGGCTCAATTCATTTTGTCATATCCCCTGATGAAAAGGGGGGATTCAAATCAATTTAAAACTCATGCAACATCATAGTCACATGATAAAAAATATCAGCTTTTAGCTAATCAGTTCACTTTCTCGTGTTCAAGTTTGACTCTTTGCGAAACTTTTTTTTAAAAGTACATATGTATACAAAATGATTTTTTTTTAAGTATAAACAAAAATATGATTTTTTTTAAATTAAAAAAAAATCTTTTGAAGAAATTTTTTTTCCCATCATTTAAACATCTTTCCCCAAAAATGAAATTTGAAATTTTATCAAAGGGTTTTTAAAAAAGAACCATCAAGTACAATTGTTTTAAAGTTTTTTTTGAATTCAATGGAAAACACATGTTTGTTTTTATCATGTGACTTCATGAATTGAGCCCATTCATTCCCAGAAATCGCACACAGCTTCAATAGTGTTGGCAATGCTTGAAATATTTTTAGAAATAAAGACAGCAATTTTAAAAGCATTAATTGGCATTAAAGAAGAACAAACGATGACCATTGTATAGTTTGAAACTGTGACTACAATTGTAGCAGGCTTAAAGTCAGTAAAAGTTTGCTTAGAAAAATTATGCAGTTGAAATGCAACTTTGCTAACTGCAGAAGTTGTATTTTCTTTCGTTATTAGGAATTGAATGTGAACGAAATTCAGAATTTGCGAAAAATATGAAATATTGTCTAATCCAAAGAATTAATGAGAGACACAATGTTAATTTAATACGATTTATGCAATACCTGAATTTTGGGAGAAAATGCAAAGCAACTGCAGTTTCTGTCGATATTTCGCGATTGCTTGGTAAAAATTGTTTGGTTAGACAAGCCCAAATGATAGGGACAAGGCTTTACTGCGAAGAAGAGGATTCAATATCCAACTCTTTGCACTCAGAAGAGAGCATAGAGATTTTGAAAGAAAAACCTCTGACGTTGGACGAAAAATTAGAGAAACCAATTAACTCTAAAACAAAATTTTTTATATTGTTCAACCAAAAAAAGTACTAACTTCAACAAAATCTTGAAACAAGAGATGGAGTTGTTCAACTTGACTGAAAATTCATCACCAAACATTATAAAACTATTTGAGGCTTTAAAAACAATTCCTTCAATGTCAGTTGAAGCCGAGAGAGCATTTTCTGCTGCCGGATTGTTCATCACAAAGCTTAGAACTAGGCTGAGTGATAAAAGTATAAATTGCTTATGCTTTCTGAAATCCTATTTTAAAAATAAATAATCAATTTATTATATAATTTTTGTACTTTTTAACTCATTATATAAATAAGTATTAATTTTGGAATAAATATGTTTCCTTTTTTTTTTACATAATTATTATTGACTTTATTTAAAAATAACTTTGTTTTTAAATTTTTCAAAATTTTGATGTATTTTTGGGAATTCCAGGAACGACAATTACATTCCTGGGATTTCCCGGACATTCCTGGGAAATCAGAAACCCTATTTGTGATTGTGAAAAATGAAAGTGAACTTTGACACGTTTTGTTGATAACATAGATAGTGAAAACAGAGTGGCTGAAACAGAGAACAATGTTGTTAAAGATATTCTAGCTGAAGAGATGTCAGATAATGAGGAAAAGGCAGATGTAATAGTCTCCAATCGCACATTATAAGGCCCTTGGAGTAAGATAGCTTCCTCTAAGTTATTCTGAGGAACAGGGATATCAGATTAGGGTATAGCAAATAAGTTCTGTCATGTAAGAGATAAAAGAAAAAGTACCAATAGTAATAAAACCAATCACCCATAAAAAGATAAGTTATAGAAACAATAAGCTTAATTTTCTTTAAATGTTTTAAATAATGGTGTTATTTTTCTTTCATGACAAACTTAAAAATTTATAGAAAATTTCGTGTTTATGTTGAAATTTAAAAAAAATTGCTTTATTTATGTTAAAGCAGAAGTTGGTAATTAGTGGTTCTCTTAATCCATGGGGTTTAGTAATCATTGACCCTGACTACTGCATGGTCATGAAGTCTGATTGTATCTTAAGGAAGGATTTTAAAATGCAAACTTTAACTGTTTTAACAAACTGTTCATTGAGAAAATTTGTTGAAAATTCACTTAAGCCTCTCAAAAACCTCTAATTTAAAAATATCTAATTTTTTTTTTAAAAAAAATCTTAATTTAATATGAAATTAAAATGTATTAGAATATTTTGGAAGAAATTTTAAATTTGTATTGTCAACATTTGATTTTTACAGAACATAATTTCTTATTATGCATTAAAATTATTTCTGTATGCTTTTTACTTTTACTTATGGATGTCATAAACTTGTGCTTCTTCAGATGTATATGTGGACATTAAGCCAGACTCTAAGAATGAAGATCAACAACCATGCATGTGTGTTCCTCCCAGAGATGGTAGAAAACGTGGTTGTGGCATGGAGTGCTTAAATAGGTATAGCTATTTAAAGTATCATTTCAAACAAATATTTATTTTAGCATTTGTTTTCAGATATAGAAAAAATTCTTTTTAGAAAGAAACAAATTTGAATTGACTTTCCTTTAAAAACTTTTAAAATTAAATAAGAAAGATAAAGATGTTAACTACTATAGGATGATTGATTAAGTGTATGCATTTAAAAAGAATTCAATCAAAATAAGAAAATCTTAAAATATTGTTGTCATTTGATACTATGTGATCTTGTCAAGATGTTCAAATATTCAAAATAATAAAAAAAAAGGTAACTTTTATTGGTTTAGTAATAGCATAATTATAAAGAAAGTAATTAAGGGACAAAATGGAAATTATAACCTTGTTTTCTTATATTAATCTTTTCAAAATAAGCCTTATAAACTAAATTTAAGATTTTAGAAGATTGATTTCAAAATTTCAAAGCAAAATAAAATTTCTAATTTTGCTTTATGAAAAGGAAGAGATTTTAATATTGAAATGATTTTATAAAATTATTTGAAAATGTACTATCTGTATGTAATATTTGATTTGGGTAGTTTTTAGTTTAATTCTTTTTTTAAAAAGGTTTTAAATACGAGTTTAATATTTTTTTTGAATTTTGATTTATTTGTATTTATTTTCTATGATTTGTTTTGTTTCTAGGATGATGTATGTGGAATGCACACCCCAGTTATGTCCTTGCCAAGACTTGTGCTCCAATCAGCGCATTTTCAAGCATGAGTGGAGCCCTGGTTTGGAGCGATTTATGACCAAAGACCGAGGATGGGGGATACGAACCACAGAGTTTATCAGAAGTGGTGAATAAAATTTCTTAATGTACTTTTCTCATTTGATTCCAAAATGAATGATGTGATGCTTTATTTCTAAGTTAAAGAAATTTGAATGTGGAGAATAGCCAGTGTGATAGTGTAATTAGAAGTAATTTCCAATTATATATTCTCATTGTTATTCTCTAATCACTGAAATAACAATGATGGTAATTAAAATGATGAAAATTTTTAGGATACCGATTTGTTACATATCTGAAAAGTGGTCTTTGGTTGCTTAGTATGGATTTGAATTTGAGGAGAAAGGAGATTCTGCATTTTTATTAATGTAACTTCAAAAGTTTTAGTAATAGATAAATAAAGCTCAGATTAATTATAAGATATATTGAAAGCATCTGAAAGAGAAACATTGAGTGGATTGTTTAACAACTTTGAATGAATTTGAATAAATATTACATTGTATCAAATAGTATTCAAATATAAAAATTTTTAATTTGAAATTGATACTTCTATTGTAAAATTGTTTTGTATGATTATTTAATGGGATAATTATGAAAGGATTGTTTTCAAATGTAAATTTCCTTTTTCAGGCATTCATCTATTTAAACTAATTTTTTAGAAAGCTTGTATAGAATATTGAATTAAAAGTAATTTTAACCATTGTAATATCAATAAAAATGTGATTTATGTTATTTTAAGAAAATTTTCTTTTTCCAAATGGATGTACAAGTAAAGAACCAAGCATGTTACATACACACACCATATTAAAACTAGTTAACTTTACTTTAATTTCATATATTTAATAACTGCACAGTTTTCATTGTTTTAAAGTAAGACTTTGGATTATTTCTTATGGTTTATACCAGAAGTTGGGAACCTTTTCACCATTAGGGGTGACATTTTAATTAGGCAATAATAATGAAGGGCACTAAAGAACTACAAGAAGTCTGTTGATGATGTATTTCATATTTTGACTCTTGAAATGCAGCTTGTTGAAATTCGCTGTTGTGTTCTCTCTTAATTTATGTTCTTTATCTGTCAAATAGTGCTTATTTGCATTCGTTTTTGTTAAGTAGTTAAAATAGTAACCACATTCCAAATAAATCATTTCAATTTTTACAAGAGTGAAAAAAAAAATTTAACTCTCACTCTAGATTAAATGTTCTTTTTTCTTCATTTGATTTGTTTCTCTTGCAGTTTGGTGTGATGGATAAACATTTTTAACAAATATCTTAAGAAAGTGTATACTGACTAGAAACACAATGATACCGCATTTTAGTAAAACCAGTAAATATGTATAACAATTACAATTTTATGACTACCATCACTGTACAAGTTTGATAAACAATAAGGTACTATTGTCATTTAATGAACGTTAAATAGTAATAAAATATTGAGTTGTGCACACTTGGCAGTATTTTATCTTTTGAAATATACAGTTTATAACCACATCTCTGTATTGCCACAAATGGAATCATATAAGTTAATAATTTTTAAATTTTTATGCAAGGAAATGAAATTTTAATTAATACTAAGTCTTACATCGATGAAGGCTGCACGTCACTCATGGAGGCTTCATGTGGCTGCAAGGCATGTCCCCATCTATGATTTATACCTTTTTTCTATAATTTAGAATTATTTTAGTAATATCTCAATCCCCTTAAACATATTCTATTGGGAAAAAATACACTTGTATGATTTTTTTCACCTTCCATTGGCTAAAATCTTGTCTGTTCTAAAGCAGTAGTCCTTAAACTGGGGTCCGTGGACTACTGGGGGTCTCCAGTGCTTTTCTGGGGGTTGGACAAAGAAGTGTCTTTTAATGTTAACATTTCCCTCTTTTACTGTCTCTTAAAAAACTTGTGAAAAAAATTGAAAGATGTGCCACCCTAAACTAGAATTAATTAATAAACTTAAATTAATAATACTCTGCAATTCTAAATTTATTTATTTTTGTAGTAAAACTCTAATAGAGTTAAAAAATCAAAGATCTTCAAACATTGCTTGTGAATTAACATTTTTTTCCACATGAAAAATGAATATATATTTTGAAAAATTAATGTTAACATATTAATTTCTTTTTTTAAAAATTTTTTTAATTTTTTTCTGTATTAGGTGAATTTATTTTGGAGTATGTTGGAGAAGTAGTGAGTGACACAGAATTTCGCCATCGGATGGCAGAACGCTACAGGAATGATCAACACCATTACTGCCTTAGCCTGGATTCAGGAACTGTTATTGATGGGTATCGCTTAGCTGGTGAGGGACGCTTTGTGAATCATTCCTGTGAACCAAATTGTGAAATGCAGAAATGGTATGCTTTTTTAAAAATTTCTTGAATTAACTTGTTCAACTGTGTGTGTGTTAATTTTTAGTCAATAGCTTCAAAGACTATTCAGATAGGGATACAAGTCTTATTGCATTTGCCATGGTGTTAAAATAAAAATTTCATGTTTATTTTTAAACTTTAAAGTGTGTACATTTATAATCTATTATCATTTTTATTACAAAATTACTGTTATTTTTAATTTTTTAGAAAAGCTTTGGGATGCTGTAGTAATAGCAAACAAATGAAATAATTAATTAGAGACAAATTAATATGTCTTATTTTGTATTTTGTATACTGAATTATCCATACATTGTGACATGTTTAACTATTTTTTATTGAGTAGATTAAAAAATCATTAAATTTTTTGCAACAGATGGCAGCAATGCAGTTTTTGAAATACTTGAAGCGTTTGCAATAGTAATTTTTACACCCCCCCCATTGATTTAAGCTTCATTGTAAAAAATCAATTTTCCAATTTCATTTATTTTTGGAGATATTACACCATGTTGAACATGGAAGATCAAACTGTTCATATTTTACTGTTTTACTTCCATAAAGGGAAAAATATTTGCCAAGCTTGTGAAAAATTGCATACAGTGATTATGCTGTACAAGAACTTCGGTGCCAAAGCTGGTTCAAGAAATTTTGTGTTGGTGATTTTGATTTAACATATGACAGATAAAACATTGATCTTGTGAAACCCATGTTCCACGACATGAGAGATTGCAGAGACAGTGAAGATAAGTGTCTCAGAAAGTTTTCACATTCACTTAAAGAAACTGGGATATGTGAGCAAGCTTGATATTTGGGTTCTTTATGATTTTGAAAAAGTTCATTTGGATGGTATGGATAAACATCTGTGATATGCTCATGAAACATGAAGAAAATGGTTCTTTTTTTAAACGAATGATAACTGTTAATGAAAAGTGGATTGTGTGTGTTTACAACAATGTAATTCAAACAGTTTTTGGTCCCAAGGTGATAATTTGCTGTCAATGACTTTAAAAGCAGAACTTTGATGAAGTTTATGACTGACATATTTTTTGACTCATAACTTTGATGACTTATGCCCTCAGTGTGTTTGGTTAGGAAGGTTGTATTTTTTTAGCTCCAACCAAAGAATGGAACAATCAGTTGAGATGTGTAATGTAGGCAATTGGACAGTTTGAATGAAACTGTCATCCAGAGCTTGTTAATCATAAAGAAATAGTGCTCCATCACAACAATGTGAAATTGCACACATCTTTGGTGACCTGTCAAAAATTATGAGAACTTATATTGGATGTGTTACCTCACCCAGCATACTCGCCTGACCTTGCACACCATCAGACTTCCACTTGTTTTGGTTTCTTTAAAACCCCTTGCGTGAAACAATATTAACTTCAGATGAGGTTGTAAATCAGCACCTTTTTCAGTTTTTCCCAAATAAGGACAGGTCCTTCTACGAATGGGAAATTGTGAAGCTGGATGAACGATGGTGGAAGGTCTGAAGGAAATGATTTTATTTACAATGATATTAAAGGTTAAATGAATTTTGGTTAACAGATGTAATACATACATAGAGAGCGGACATCAATGGCTGACTAGCTGCCAGGAAAAATGTAAACAGAACACATTAAACGTTACATCAAAAGTTGAGTAGTTTTTATCCTTCTCCGTAGTGCAAATATTGTTTTTGTAATATGTCGCCACAGGTTATTGAACAAAAGAGAGCATATATTGTTGATTTGACCTTTAACTTTTATATAAATATGACTGAAAAATACAGAAGAACACAACTTTTTTTACTCAACCTAATAATACTGCATTTCTGAATTTTTTTGCTGAGAATGCATATTTTTTCTTCAAAGATTTACCTTAAATTCGAAAGGGCAAGTGGGAATCCCTTAATTTTAGAGCATGTTGCTGTGAGGACAAAAATGTTGCAGAGTGTGATTGAATTGCAGTAAAGTGAAATGCCAAATACGAACGAGGGTAGTTTTATTTCCGATAACCATATCTGAAACTAGCACATTGTTCTACTACTTGTACATTATCTTGTACACTATCTGTGCTTGGATTATTTTCTGTATCCTTTTTGGCGAAAATCATCACAAAGGGAAATTTGTATTCTGCTAATTTCAAGCTACAAGTGATTGCATTTATGAAAAATTCTAACAAGATAATAGCTTGGTATTTCTTTCTAAATGAGAAATAAGTTCAAGAGTGGACAAAAACGTTTGGAATTGAGGAAGATGTAAAAATAAAAAAGGCAGCACATGTTTGAAAAACTCTCTTTATGATGATTATGTGCATTCAGAAATCCCTTGATTGAAAGATTTTACAAACTATCCAAAAACTCGGATTCTTGCACCAACTTTAAAGGATGTAATTTTTTTTTTTGAAATAAGAATTGCATCTAAAATAATTAAAAGGGTTAAGTTTAAAATCACTTGTGCATGGCTAATGAAAATCCTAGTTTTTCCTAAACTATGCTTTTTTTAAATTAGTGGACCCTAAAATAAGCTGATGCCCTCCCCCTCCCCTTACCTGAGCTTTAAAAAAGTTCAAAAAGTTCTTGGCTTATACATGAAAATATTCAGTATATGTTTAATCTTGTGACAGATAATTTAGAAAGTCTTTATGTGCTTAACTATATTTGCTGTTTTAGTATTTGGAGAGATCTTATTCTAGTTATATTCATAACGTTTTAAATGTCTTGAGTAATAAAGCATTATTTCAAGTTTATTTCAAAAACATGTACACAAAATAGAATTTTTATGTACATATTTGAAATGGATCGAACAACTGATTCACACTGTAAAAATACTGAATGTGTTTTTTAAAATTCTTAGTAAAATTTTATAATCCTTTAAGATATTTCATGATTTTTTTCATGTCAGATATTAATGTATTAAGTTTTAAGAGTTCATCAATGATTATTTAGGGAAATTAATTGATTTTATGCTTGTGAAATGTATTTTTTACAGAGAGGATTTATGGAATTAATTTGAATATTTTAATCAGAGAAGAAGCAGTTCAAGTGATATAAAGTCTTAAATTAGTTTTTAAAAAATTTTTTTAATTGGAACTTTTAAGCTTTTCACTTATTACATTTTAAATGGAACTTATAAAAATTAAATAGCAAGTCTAAATAGGTAATTATGACTTGCTAACAATTTTGCATTTGTAATATAATATATATGATATAATGGCATTTATAATACAGTAGAACCTGTTTTTGTGCGGCCCTTTTTCATGCTATTTTATTTTTGTGCAACTGCATAAAAAAAATTTCTGCAGTATTTCGACGAATTGGCTTGTTATATCTAAGAATTCATGAAATTTTCGAACATTTTTTTTGTGCGGTTATTTTTATGCGGTTTTTATCAACTGCACAAAAACAGGTTCAACTGTACATGTAACAAAGCGTGTATTTTGTTCTATGCTTCAATAATTATAGCATGTATTTTTCATAATTATTAAGTTAATTTATATTAAAGCTGTTACTTATATTATAAAGCTGTTAAATATTAAAGTTTTATTTAAAAATTTTGGACTAGTTCTAAATAGTTTGTTTAAAACAGATATAAACTTTTTTTATTCTATATATCTTAATTATGATCTGAATGAGATTCAGTGACTTATTAAAAACAGTATTCTTGTCAATTTTTTGTATTACTAGAAATCATTGGGGCATCAATGAGAAATTATGATTTTGTAATGATTCAGTATATTATATTTAGTTTTGTATGCTCTTTTTTGTCGCAACTAAATCATTGAAAAATAATAAATTAGATGTATGAACAAGTTATATATTTAATATTATATTGAAAATGAAATATCATTGATATTTTTCAGGTATGTCAATGGCCATTACAGAGTTGGACTGTTTTCTCTTAGAGACATCTATCCAAACACAGAATTGTGCTATGATTACAATTTTATCAATTACAATCTTGAAACTCAGGTAAAATTTCTCCATATTGAAACTTACAATAATGTTTTCCTTTTCATATATTTTTCAAATTGCAGAATATTATTTTATATCAGGAACATAACGATATAAAACACCTTGATTCATCAAAATCCCGTTCAGTCAGTTTGCATATTCTTCGTTTTCAGGGGGGTTAAAACTGTCGGTTTTTAAATTATCATCTTTGCTCGCCCGGCATGTCCTTAACCATGTTGGCATACCTTCTGATTTGGGCCCCTTGGGTTTTCTTTTGAGTAATGGGGGATAACATGTCCAACAACATTTGCTTTACCAGGTAAAACTGTATTTTCAGGTTGAAAGACTGGATTTCAAGCCCATCTAAAAAATGTCCGGTTGGGGCGGGGTTTAAAAATTTCAGGGGTTTTGGGGGGGGGGATCCCCCGGTTATTTCTGTTCCTTCAATATACCCCAAAAAAATTTTCTTAAAAGCCCATACCACAGCAAGGGCTTCCCCTCTCTGGGGGGAATAGGGTTCTGCGGGTTTAAACCCAGTCGACTGCGATTCTAGGGGGCGCCTCGATCCTTCCCCTTGGTAAAACTGCCCGGGCATTTTTTTTGCCTGTTCAAAATATATGGCTGAGCCCATCGTTGTTTTAACACAGGGGTGTTGTAAGACAGTTTTAAGGGTTTTGAAATACATTTTGTTGGTCAAACCCCCTTTCCCGGGGACTTTCTTTTTTGTAAGATAACGGTGGGGGGAAAATTTTTGCAAAATCTTGAAATATCTTAAACCAAGAACAAGTTTAGGAAAGATTGTATTTTTTTGACTTTTTTGGGGGTGGAATACCCAGTATAGAGGCACTTTTCGGGATAAACTTCATTCTTTTGTGTAACCCAAAATCCAAGATATTTAACTTCAAAAGAGGCAAAATGGCATTTTCTCTATTTGCTTTAAGTTTGAAAAGTAAGAGTCTTTCAAAAAAGCTTTGTCAAACATGTGTTTTTAAAAAAGTTTCGACAAAACAATTATATGCTAGATAAGGTAATGCTAGAATGATTTCCCAGCCCATTAAAAACCGGTTTATCAGTCTTTAAAACGAAAGGGCCCGTTGCAAACCATATGGCACCCGGGGTACGGTAAGGCCAAAAAGGACATAAAAAAATCTTCTTGTCGATCTTAAACATGCACTTTAACGGTGATATCCGCTCGAGATCTAATGTAGACATGAAAGGGTGAGTTTTGCTTGGTAGAAAAATCACCCATTCTGGGCGTGGATATGTATCTAAACTTTTATTTCATTTAACTTTCTTTTCAATACGGGCAAAATGTTCCCTTTGGTTTTGGTATAAAAGGGACTGGAGAAGCATAGGAGATTACATTCCCCCAGAAATCACATTTCTTGTTTTAATATTTTTTTCTTGGAAGGATTCATCCTATGGGGGCACTGCCACTGGAAGATGATCTTTTGTATTTTAAAGATTTAATAAATGGAGAGGCTCCCCCCCTGGTTGAAAGATTCTTCATATTTTCCTGTGAATTTATTCCTTTCCGTTGTTTAAGTGAAAGATAGTCCCTTTCATTTTCCCGGTTGACAAGGATGTGGTTCAGTATTAACGTGGGGGCATTGATGTTGGGGGGATTTTCAAAAAATTATATTTTCTTTGGGATGTTTCAGTGAAATACCCTTTTTTTCTTTGGAATCAAAGTGATCCTTAAGTTCTGTTGCCGCTTTTTTTAAAACTATTACCCCCGGGGGTGACTTTTCCTTAATCCTTCACAGAATTGTCAGTATTTCTGTGGTTTGCGAACCCCTCAGCTGATATCCATATTTTTTCTTAAAAATTCAACCCTTTTTTGTTTAAGAAAATATACAATTTTTCCCACCACTGAATTTGCACCAGTATCAGCAAAAACTGCTGTTTGTATTACAAATGGAATTTGAATAATCAAGGGGATTATTTTCACTGGAGAAACTAAAAAAGTTTGATTGATTTAGACTTTTATGCAATATCATTTTTTGCGAACTGGGTTGGAAGGGGGGCATCTTGATGAAGATTAGAACCCGTCCATAACAAGATACGGAGTTCGCCCTTTTTTTGTATCAACGTTTTCTTTTCATATTCTGTATTTGAAGTGGACCCTACTGTTTGGGAACCGGTTTCCCCCTTTTTTGACTGGGGAAACCACGGAATTTCTGTGACACAACTTGGGATTTCATGTGTAGACTTCCCCGGGGGACGGGACCTTTTTTTGTTTCCCCTTAAGTTTTTTTTTTTATTTTATTTCTGTTTTCTTCTTCATATGAATCTAGCTTACCCAAAAGTTGTAAAAGGATTTTTCCCAATTACACCCCGGCCCAAAAGTGATTTTTTAACTTGGGGGTTTTTTTTTTAATTTGATCTGCCACAATCAAATCCAATTTTTCGGGAATTTGGATTCTTTGAGCCACCATCAAAATAAGTTTGCAAGTAAAAAAGGGAATCCCAGGTTTTTTTATAGGATCTTTATGTCCCGGAAAACACTGGGAAATTTTTCTCCAATTTTAAAAAGTTTTTTGGAATTTGTTTGATTTTTAAATAGTTGGAGCATCCAACAGACTTTTTCGAAATTTGAAACTTCAGTGGGGAAAGACCCAAAAAGGTCACCACCCCTGTGGAACTGGAACTTTTTAAAAAAGTTAATTTTCCTTTAAGAGGTCAGAAAAATTGTTACATCAGTTGTTTTGGGTCAAAAAAGGGGAAATAGCATGGGTTCTAACTTTGGCATGTTGGAGTCCGAAGAAGACACCGCCCAAATTTGTAGTTTTAAAATATCGTTGAATTTGGGGTTTTGCAGTTCCAAAAAATTGTTGGTTTTTCCTTTTTCTCTTTCAGCTCAATTGAGCTCTGTTCTATCACTAATAAACATTTAAACATTCTTTTGTAAAATCACATATAACCTTCCTTTTAAGATCGGGGCCTTTTTTTGTCAAGAACGAAATTGTCTGGTATTGATATTTTAAACGTTTCCCAAAAATTTAAGGAGGCCTGCCTGCGCCTTTTGCTAAATAGGCTGAAATGTCATTTAAATTAATTTCAAAATTTTTCTTTTAAAAAAAAATTTAAAATTTTAAACCAAAAGTTATTATTTAATTAATAAAACAGCATTATACCACAAAAATAATATTTTAAGTTTTACATTGCATTCAAAAGCATGAATCACAACATAAAATGTTGCTTTTACTTTTAAAACACAATCAAAGTAAAATTACTATCAAACTTTTTTTTAAAAATCATCAAAATGATGGAAAACACATTTGAATTTAAACATATCACAAGTAAAATAAAAAAACATATGTAAAAAAAAAAGTTCTACTTGCAAAAAAAAAAATTTCTTATTAATATTCAAAAGAAAACAAGTTATTACACTTTATACCATAAAAAAAAATGCATAGAACTCAAATTTTTTGTTGAATGTTTTAAAAACCTTGAACTGTCTTTTTTCTTTTTTTTATTTTGCTCGCTGCATAAAAAAATCTCATTATAGTTTCACAAATGAATCATACAAAATTTAAATTTTAGCAAGATAAAGGAAATGGATAAATATTCTTTTTTTTTTTTAAACCCTAATATTTTTTTGTAACTGGGGGAAAACTTAAGTAATACAATTTTTTTTCCAAAAATTATAAAATAAATGATTTTATCAAAAATAGCCCTAACAAAACAAAAGTTTTGAGCATTAATGCTTTGAACAAAGAAAATCATTTAAAAAAAAAAAGAATACATATTATATATTGTTTGAGTTCTCCTTTTCCCTTTTTAAATAAACAACGTTATAAGCATTAGCAAAAAAATACATATATTTAAAAAAACATGCAATATAATGTAAACTTATATTATACACTGTTTAGCAAATGACATTTCTTAAAATAAGAAAAAAAATTTTTTAATTCAATGAGAACAGTTTTTAATTTTGGGAATGTACAGAAATGTTTTCTAATACTGAACAATGAGACAATACAAAAATTAAGAAGTTAACTAATAAATTCTTTTTGGGTTTATATCCTATTTTTCCGGGCTCAAAAGAAAGGTATTAAAAATATAATATTTTAAAAAAATTCAAGATAAAAGCTTTACCTGTTCTACGGGGGAGAACTGAATAATTAAACCATATAAGTTGAACAACATTGTCTTTTAAACCCGAAAATTAATACCGGACGGGCTTCTGCAACTAATTACGTTAGGCCAAATTATGGCGGGGGGTCCCAAAAGATAAGGGACAGAGGGGGGGTTCTTTACAAGTCCACTGTTATTAAAACCGTTATTAGACAAAAAAAACATATTTAATACATAACAGAGAACTAACAGTTTTAAAAAATTGAAAGGGTGGGGGCATGCTCATTGGGCCCCAGTTCGAACCCTCACTGAAGATTGTTTTTTTTTCCCCGAGGGGGAAAGTCTCTTTACTGTTTAAAATGGAAGAGTCTAAATACGGGGGTTACAAGTTTTTTAAAAAAACAAAAAAAATGTGCATAAAAAATTAACTTCTAGATGTATTGAAACATTGTTTATTTAAAAGAAACTACTTTCCAGAACAAAAAACAGTTGCGTTCTAAAAGTATACTATTTTTCAAAAGTCTGGGAAAATACCCAAAAAAAAACTTCCAAACATAAAAAAAAAATGTATATTAACATTTCAGATTTCTTCGTTAAAAAGGGGGTGCATGTTATACAGTGAAATATACCTAAAAAAGGGGAAAAATTTTGCTTGAAAAAATAGGTCGGGGTTTTCCCCGGGTTTTCTGCTGAATTTTTTTAATTTGTTTTTATATATTAAAAAGGAAATAATTTAGTTGAGATATAGTAAATTTAAAGTTTTTTCTGCTCATTATTTGCATTAGAATGTTTGATAACTGAAAGGAAAGTTAAAAGTGTATTAAATTCCTTGAATATGTTGAAATTTCATTTTTAATAATTTTAGTTTTTAAGTTTAAAAAATGGAAAATCTGCATTTTTGTAATATATTAATCTGTTTTTATAATTTAGAATTCTTGTGATTTTTCATTCTTTTTTAAACTTTAGTTTGGGGAATTATAATTTTTTTTTATTAAATCAGATCAATAGATGCTAATAACTGTTATATTTGGATTGATGTATTGATAAAATGTTTGAATTTTAAAATCTTTACTGAAGTTTTTCAAAAATTTTAAATGTAATAAAATAACAGATCTCCATGTGTGTCCCCTGTGTGCATTACTCCCAGAAATCATTTTAAAAAAGAACACTATTAGAAGTCAAAGTAACTATCTAACCCTGGAAATAGCTTTTAAAGTATGAAAGTATAAAATTTTTTTATGTCCTTTAGTTAAATGTGGAGTCGGAGCACATTTTTTTTTAAAATACAAATTTTTTGTTCAGTGGTACATTTTAAAATACTCATTCATTTGTTAATAATTCTGTGATATATATTTTTATTCTTTTGAGTGGTGAAAAAAAAAATCCTTTAAGCTTTCTCTGATTTAGATATATAGAGAGAAGAAATCTTGGAATTTTTTATTTAATACTGTGATATTTTGATCGTCCCACACTGCACATAAGGAATTCATAGTATGATCTAGCATTGAAATCTTATTGCATTGTTTAAAACTTGTTTTAAGAAGCCCACTTTTTAGTAATTATTCTGAATATTTAGATCATGTACTACTGAAAAATGTATTTTTTTAAGTCAATATGTAGGATTATTAGATTTGCCATGAAATTGTAAACTTTTTTGCAGCAATTGTGTCGTTGTGGCAGTCCAAAATGTCGTGGCTTCATTGGCGGTCGTTCTCAACGATTAAATGGTCAGGCTAAGGAGAAAGTAAGACAAGTCAAGCAGAGCAAAGCTATCGCAGATTCTAAAAAGGGACCTGGACGACCCAAGAAGAGGAAAGATGAGCGACCTGTTGAAATTCAGAAAGAAGTGAGACTTAAGTTTTTTGCCAAAATTATTAAATTTTATTTCAGAAATAATAATGTGATAAAAAGTTTAAAATATTTTAAAACTTTTTAATTGTTTTAAAATATTTTATATATTAAAAAAAAGTATTTCAAACACAAATCCATAATATTGATATGGTGTTTAGAAAATGTTAAACATTGGGATGTATAATCACTTATAAAATTAATTTGAAATGTAGGAATTTTTTTTTTATAATTGTGGTTTCAAAAATTTTATATAGTTGCAATATATAGATTGTCAGATGTTTTATGTTAAAAAGTTGAGTTTGTAATGTGGAATTCAAATCAATTGGATAATCTTTGTTACCAAGAATATCTTTTTAAATAAGAATGAGAAATAAAAAGTTTAGTATTTAATTGTATATTTTGTATTATAAAAAAATTGAGGTCAGGAAGTTAAAATATTTTGAATTGTATTTTTTGGGTGAGGATTGCATGTATTACTTGGAAAAAAATAATATTTGAATGCTGTAATATAAATTTCATCATTTATTTCTTTTTCTTTCTCTTGAGGATAAAAAAGACAGCTGCTAAAAGTTAATTTTTTAAATTCACGGGATAAAAAAAAAGTCGGAAAATTTTTTTTTGAATAAAAAATAAATTTAAAAAAATTCCCAAAACTAATCAATCTGCCCAAAGGAAATATTCATGTCATTTAATAATTCATTGAGATGTTTCATATGTGAAACAATCATTCACAATTTAAATGTATTTGAGCATGACAAGCTGAAATGGGATAATTTAGTGTGAATTCTTTTGTTTTTGTGTTATTTTACAAATGTTGTAAATGATTTTGATCATTGGGCAGCATATCAAGAACGAGTATCTACCATACAATCGCCAGTCATTCACCATCCAGATGAAACCCATGTCTCATCAGCAACGGTGTTATGTTCAAAAGCACCACTGCTTCTTACTCAGGAATTATGAAAAAGTAAAGAAGGCCAAAGATCAAGCAAGGGTTGCAGCCGAAAAGGAGGCAGAGAGGGAGAATGCACTCAATAAGCAAGGTAATAGCTGATAATTGAATTTTGAGCTTCATGATTGGTAGGTTAGGATTGAAATCATTTTGTGGAGTAACGAATGCTACAATGCAATAAAGTACAACAGGTCTGAAATTCCTCTTGTGTGTGTTGTAGAATTAAAGAATACAGTTAAGCTTTTGTCATTCTTATTGCTTTATAGTGATTTAAAATAAATTCTATGTCCAATAGTTTATTGTATGATTTTTGTAATTGTTGAATAAATAAATCTGAAATCCCAAGGTAATACTTGTTTTTTAAGTTGTAACATACTTGTAGTACTTTTAGTTGTTTTTACTTGAAGATACCCCAACATGTTTGGAATACTTTTTTAAAAATAGCATATTAAAACATAAATACTTTTTTAGGGATCAGTACCTATAAAATATTAATACTGAACCAGCAATATTTAAAATAAATTGCCTAAATTTTACAAACTATATTATAAGTGAAATTTTGACAATTATAAACATTTTATGAAACAGAGAAAGAAAAGTAATAAACTTCATCACAATAAAAGTATTACTAAAATAGTCTACATACATTTATCTAGGGAATGTACGAAGATTTTAATATTTTATTAAAATGTAAAATTTTATAGCTAATAGAATTAATATAGAAAATGTGGCATATCTATGAGGCTATTATTGAAATAACAGACCATAGTAAGAATTATTTTGATGCATTCCCTAGAAAATAATATAAGTATCATATTCATTAAGTATCATAGAAATATAAGGGTAGTATTTTGAGTTATCAGACTCATCTTGATAGTTTTGAACAATTAAAATGCCCGCTTCTTGATTGGCCACTTCTGATTTTTCTGATTTTATATAATTTATTGTAACCTTAATTTCTGTATGATGTTAAAACAAAATAATATGTTTTGCCAAAGATTGTTCTATTCAATAAAATAATAATACCCCCCCCCAAAGTATGTGTTTTGATCCATATTGGTCATTTCACTGTATTCGGATACCTTAATTGAATAAATTCATTTTGATATTGGTATAAATCTTTTAATTTTTTAATCTTTTAGTAGTGAGAAAACACTTAACTGACATTTACAAGGGAAAACCTTTTAGTACAAAAAAAACCCGTATAATGGGGGCCCCTTTATTTTATGAGGGTTTAAAAGCGGGGAAAGATAGGACATTTTGCTCTTAAAATAACTTAATTATCAAAGGGAGGGAACTGGAATCATGGTGGGCATATTGCACTTGTGCAATGGGGGGGGGGGCTACCCTTGCTTATGTTTTAATTTTATGAAGGGATTAAATGCTGTTATTGATAGATGCAAATTTATTTATTTAAAGATTTTTTTAAATTGCCTATACTAAAAAAAAATCTCAAATTTAATGTGATGCAGGAGCTTAGTGATTTTTGTAAATTTCAACAATATGAAATTGAATAATTGAAAAAGTCACTTGTATCTCCTCTTATAAATTTTCTTGGCTCTTGCATTTCTTTGTTTCAATGTTAATCTTTGTAGAAAATCTTGCTGCTCAAAGATATGACGTGGAGAATAATGTGTTTAGTACTAGATTGTATTCGTTTCTATTAGCTATCAATAATTTTTTTTTGGGTATTTTCAAAGTTTTAATTTTACTCCTGGTAATTTTTAAGTTTAAATTTGATTTTGTCATGTAATACTTGGAAGTCACTTGATTTTTCATATAACACTTCATAATGCACCAGTATATAGACTACAGATTGAGAACCACAAGTATAAAGCATTCTCTTTAATTAAAATAATTTCATGAGAAAGATCAAATTATATTGATAATCTGCATTAGACTAACCACCTGAAAGAAACATCTTCTATTAATAATCAGTAATTATGAACAATTTAACCCCTTTAATTTTTTATCTCCAAAAAGTTCTATTTGTATTCTGAAAACCTTTGTCTTGTATGAAATGCATTATACATTTTTTAAATGTCTATTTAATGAAATATAGTTTAATTTTTTCAAACATTTATTTCATAATAGTAATAAAATAAGATCTTCTATTTATTATAGTGATTATTTATATTTTTAGATGCCTTCCATGCTCAATTTACTGCTTTGAATACTGCTAGATCTGTGAAAACGAGGTAATTTGTTTTTTTTTCTACGCATCTGTTTGGAACCCTAATCATAATTTATAAATTTATTACTATTTTTGCAATTCTTCATTTTTAGTTCAAACAATTTTCTTTGCTTATAGGAGATTAGCTAATGCCGAAGAAAACACAGAATTGGCTAAAACTGCAAAGTTAGCTCAAGTTTTTAAAGATATTTTCACTGCTGTTACTTCATGCAAAGGTAATTTCTTCATAAAATCAATATAATTTATTTTTTGAATTAGTAAGAAAATATACATAAATTTAATATAAAAATCATCTTATATAAAGATTTCAAGTAATAATATTAAGTTTAAAAAAATTTTAAACTTTTGGAGGGGTAGATATTGCACTTCCATGTCCAAAAACAAATTTTTTAAACCTTGGGCTGGCAAGGGGCTGTTTTTTCCCTTCCTTTTGATAAATAAGTCCCCGCTTGCTTTTGAATCTAAACTGGGCGTAACGATGCCTGACCAGAACATCTGCTCGTACCCGTGTAAGGTCACAAAAAAGAGATGGGCAAGTAGGCCCCCCCCACATGGGTTGCACCATTGAGTTTAATTTTTAAAACATTATAGATATTTATTATGTTTTTGTTTTATGATCATTGTACTTTTCAAAAGATGCATTTGTTTGTAGATTTTTTTAGTTTTGTTCTGAGAGAATAAAAAAAGAGTTGAGAAAAAGCATTAAAATTTTGAAGGTTTTTTTTAAGTATTCTTTTCAGTTTTCTTATTTTATAATTCTTAAAGTATACAAATGGTTTTTTTTAGTTATCATGGAAGTTTTGTATATATATTGTAGAAATTGAAATTCAGTGTTATTCAATTTGTGACAATTTTCTGTTTTAATATATATATATATATATTTTAATCCTTTGGAACTAAACCTAATTGATATCAATGAAGAGATGATGTTTTAACTTCAATATCTTATTTAGCGTAAGCTATTGCTAATACTGTTATATTCAGTACTTTTGTACAATGATTTAAAAAGTTCAAATGAAAGGTGTAACTTTACATTAACTATAATTTTTGAACAGACATTTTACTAGTTTATTGAACAATTATGACAAAGATGTGATTATGAAAAAAAGATAATTATACATTATATATATAGAAATATTGCTGTATTCTCGAAAATTATACGTTGTCAATGACAAATTGTGGTTGTAGAAATACATTTTTGTATTCTTTTTTTAGATTGTAAATTGTTGCTAACAAATTTTCTAGCTTTTAATATTAATTACAATGCTATTATTTTTATAAAACCTTTTAGGAGACGATGGTGTAGCTTTAGCTAGTCCATTTTTTCAACTACCCTCCAAAAGAAGGTAAGTAACATACCGAATACAGTATTATACTTTTAAAAAAGTCAATTTTTAGTGTGTCTTTATTTTAAATATCTTGTAAATGTTTTATAATTTTTAGTAAAATTTTTAAAAAAATTAAAAGTTTTTTTTATAATAAAATTATCGAATATTTGAAATAAAAAGTTAATTCTGCAATATATTTTGTAGCATCAGCTTGCAATATATTTAGAGAAATCTTATCACTTTTCTTAACCCTCCAAGTGGTCTGCACATAAAATTCAGCCATTCCAGAGATGCTTTTTCTGCCTTCAAGCAAGATTCCCAAAAGTGGCCACGCCGCATTTTTAAAAATACGGCTCAACCGCTTTTGAGAACCCCACCTGAAAGCAAAAAAATATGTGTGGTGCATTTTTGAAGCATCTCCAGAATGGCAAGACTTTAAGTGCAGACTGTTTAGAGGGTTAAAATCTACCATTAATTTTGAATTTCCAACCCATCAGGAACACATTACTTCTGTTTACTCAGCAACCTGCCCAAATAGTTCACTAACCATTTTCTTAAGTATTGTTGTGATATAGTTAGGATTGACAGATCATTTCTATTTGTATTTTTTGAGAAATAAAAAAATTGGAGCCCTGATTTCCCTTTAAACAGTTATTTTCAATGATCATTCATTTTGTGTGTGAATTTAGTTTAATGACAATTACTATTTTATTTTGCGTTTTATGTATTGTCCTAAAAGTTGAATCATGTAATTCATCCAGAGAATAAAAACAGTACTTATTTATTCTTATTCCTCTTTGAGTTAAAAGAAAATTTTTGGCATTAATTTAAATTAAATCCCTTTTGTTATCTCGCCTTCATTGATACTTTTTACGAGTTTTATATGAATATCTACTAAGATGTAGTTTTCTATTGAAATGCAATCAGAATGGCATTGTTCAGCTGAAATATCTAGCTTAAGTAAGCAAATGTAATTTTAAGTTGTTCAATTCGGAATATAATATTTAATTTCATAGAGTGTGATTTGTCATATTTATATTTTATTCTTTTTTTTCTAGGAATTCCAGCTATTATACAAAAATAAAATTCCCGATAGATTTCGCTACCATAGAGAAAAATATAATTACTGGACAATATAAGAGTGTTGATGCTTTTGAAGATGATTTCCTGAGGTTATTTGAGAATGCTGAAGTAAGTCTATTAGCTTAATATAAACTAAAATTTTTCATTTTAAAATATTTGATTTTATATAACGGATTGTAACATAACTGTAAGTTAGAAATAATGAAAGTTTTAATTGTATAATATTTTTAATAATTGATTAAAAATTTTCCTTTGGAAACTTTTTTGTGTTTTTGGTGCATTTTTGGACACAAGATTAAAAATTTTATCCAATTGATTTTATTTAATTTTGACAAGGAATTACAATTCATTTTTGAAATTTTTATGAAACAATCGGTCATGTGTTATTGAAATGTACTATCTGTTATGTGCTATTGAAAATGTATGGCATTTTATTTCTTTTGAACTTGAGAGATTTCTTCTACTGTGTACTGTGCCAAAAGACCCTGTGTACCTGATTAGTACAACGTAAATATTCAATCGTTCGCTCTACAGTCTACTAAAATCTTTTTGTATGTAGTTGTACTAGTTAGAAATGTGATCTTCCTCAGAAAAAAAAAATGTATTAAAGATTGATACATAACAAATGTATTAAAATGAAATTTTTTAAATTTTAATTCAATCAACACTATACATGTAATGTTAATTAATTTTAGTTTTTTACCCCTGACCAAATATTGCATTTCTGTATTATGATAATTGCTTTTATATTAGGTATTTAATAAAAGCTATATTATTTGTATTGTAAAAACTGCTGCTAGTACCTGCTATTTCGAAAATTTAAAAAAATAATGCTTTAATGTCATAAGAATATTATTGATTATTATACATATGAATTATTTATACATATGATCATCTGTGAGAAAATCTATTCAGCTTAGAGATGCCATATAAATTTTTTCTTATTTTGCTTAAACTTGCTAAAGTTTCACAAGTAGGCTTTGTAAAAATTCGTTAAAGAAATTTTTATTTTAACTATTTTTGTTTTTGATTGTTATATGTTTATTAGTTTATTATAGTGGTTTTAATCATTTTATGCATTTGTTAGTTTTCTTGTTGTGCTAAGTTTATTAAATTGTAATATGTTTCTTATTTAAGTAAACAATTCTATAAACTCTAAAAGTCTTAAGAAATTATTATTTTTTGTATAGGATTATCATGGAAGAACTTCTGATCTTGGTCACAAAATTTCCTTACTTCGTAAGGTATATGATAGAGCTAAGACCGATGCTATGATTCTGTTTGAAGACATTCTTGGAGATTCTGTTTCATCAATGTTTGCCTCTTTAAAATCTGAAGGTAATTAATTCTTTCCATTTATATTTGTTTTTTAAAATGTATTTTTAATAATACTTATTTATTAATAAAATTGCTCAATAGTTTATGCTTAATTTATAGTGATTTGCAGAGTCTTTATACTGTTCTGAGACTGTATACACCAGCAGTCGTCAAACTTTATGACCTCATGGACCAGTAAATTCATAATTTAAATCCCTTGGACCACTAATAAGATTTTTTAAGGGTTAAATATATTTATAAGAAAAAAAATTGTGATCTAAGGTCACATATAAAATGTACCTGGTTAATAAAATGAAACTGTTAATTGTAACCAAATGATGTAAGCTTAATTAATAAACTATAATAAAATAAACAAAAACTGTAAAGACAAAACAATTAAAAAATGGGTTAAGTATATCAAACTTTTAGCATTATACATTCCGATGAAATAGCGTTATTTTATGAAGTTGCGTTTTTATAACTCTTCATGTATTGTGTAATGAATTGAATTATGTTTCGATGCATCTTAAAACACAATTTAACAGGATGAATAAATATATTCCACATTTTTCTCGCGACCTTTGGTACACACATCCTCAAGAATAAGTTCTCTTTCTGATTCCTGCCTTATTCTTTTTGTACTTATTCTATTTATTATTCTTTTTGTTTATGGGGAATTATATTTCAATATCAAGCCCCTTTTAAATTTGAGTAATTTTTTGGTGTCAAGAAAGGGGCATTTAATCTAGTTTTTTTACGATAGATTTCTAAGTCAAATTTGCTTATGAACTTCTTTCTAAGATAAAAGAATCTTTCCTTTTTACAAATGAGGGGGACTAGGGGGGAGTGATTGGTATTTTTAAAAAGCCCCAAAATTGGAATTTTACAATACTGATTTGAAACCGTAGTGCATATCAACAAATTTTTTCACATTTCAACCTTACATTTGACTTTTTATGTTTTCATAGCTCATTTTTATACATTTTTGCAAATTTTCTGTCTTTTCCTGTTGTTATTTTCCCTTACCACTCCTGATTTTTCATTTTTTACCAACAACAAAATTAGTTGATGTGGGAGGAAACTGTTGTATTCGTAACATGTAAGCTTTAAAAAAATTCAAGTAGTTTTTTTCCTTTCACATACAACGTGGTTGTGGTAGTCGAGTGGTATAGGTATTGGATTGTGGCTTGCTATGTCACAAGTTCGAGCCCAGTACCACTAAAGACCCGCCGTGTAGGGCAGCGATGCATGTTAAATCTGTCAAGAGCTCAAACGTCCTCCCGTTGGTGTGGTGTGGTAGATAGGAAATTGGATGCCAGCTCAGGTGCCATCCACGTCACTTGACCATGGTTCAAAATTACGTGGTCGCCAAAAGCCCTCGTGTAGTTGAACAGTGCGACGTTAATATTCACTCACTCACTCACTTTGCATATAACATTTCATTGGGTTTTGGTATGTAGCAGATTCATGTAAGCATGATTTTGTTCATGATGCATTATTATTTTTTTTTCTTTCTCTGCGGTAACTTTGTAGACTTCAACTTATGGTATCTTCACATGTGTTTGTATTTCTATGATTTATATCCTCAAACAATTTGTTTTTGTTGATTGTTTTGTTTACTACAATGTCTAACAAAGGCTAAAAAGTAATCCAATTTCATCAGGCAAAGTTGTATTTGGTTCTAAACTTTTAAACACTAAAATCTTAATTGATTGTTTCTGAAATCAGTTTACTTTAGATAAGCTTACAGTTTTTTTTAAATATTTTTATACCATTTTTGGATTAATATATTGATATTCATTTATTACTTGTATAAGAATTAAATAAGATTTTTACATAGTTTTTAAAAGTGAAACAGTTTGTTTATATAGCTTATTTATTTTAGTAATTTTCAGCTGTATGAACTGTATCCAAAACTATAAAGTAATATATAGATAGCTTGTAATGTTTACAAAATAAGGATATCATTACCTTTTGCTTTAACTTTAAATATCATTTTTAGAACAAGTAATTAAATTTATTTGTTTAAATGAATCATGCCAGACGTCTCGAATATTTTTTTATGTATTTATGTCAGAATTTTCAAGGGAATTTAGTTTTATTGTTTTTGTACATTTATTTTCCGGAAAAATATTTCCTACAGAACTCTTTAATTTTTATTCTCCTTATTATTGAGTTTTATTTTTTTAACTCTGAGAGTGTTTATAATTATTTAAACTTTTTTTACATTTTCGGTTATATATCTGCAGTTGCATTCTACATTTTCAACTACAGTTGCACCTCTATTTAACAAAGTCATTAAACTCCCCAAAAGTTCATTCTATGGAAAATTTGTTACATAGAGATTCATCTTTCAATATACTTTATAAACTACATAAAATAAATTTTAAATTCATAAAATTCATTAACACTATATATTAGAAAAGTAGTTATTTACACCTTTTGTAAATTAATATTTATTTGTTTTATGTATCTTGCCTATCAAAAAGGGGAAAAAAAAACTGCAATGAAAACAATAAAAGAGAATATCGAGGAATATACTATATTTTCAACATTAAGAAAATATTTTTATATTAAAATTGAGGGATTTTCTAATTTAAAGCATACAAGTAATTTTAAACATACATTATTTTGTAATTAGAAATTCTAAACATACATTACCACATGCATCTTTAAATTTAGTTATTCATAAAATCTGTTAATTTTGTTTGAGTTTATTTGTTTTAAAAAAATGCTTTGTTTCATAATACACCTCACATCTTTGCAATGCACCAAACATCCCTTCACACGTATTTTTCCATGTCTTTTCTTAAATTTTTCTAGCCATCTATTGTTATCTAGAAATTAGTCGTATCCCAATGCCTTCGCAAATGAAAGAGCTTTTACTATTATCAAAGGTCCAGAGATTAGAATATTTTTATCTCACATTGTGTGTATCCATTTCAAAATTGCCTTATCGATATCTTCATAAACACTTCTAAAATATCTTCTTAAATGTTTTGAACAAGAATTCGATGAATCTTAGTTTTGCTTATCTTGATTTTTTATAATAGTTGATTAGTTATTTGGAGGAATACCAAATTTCTAAGCAATATCTTTTTTCTTGATGCCCTTATCCACTTCCTGTAGAAGTAAATTTTTTTGTTCGATGCTCATGCACTTACGTTTTGATATTTTCAAGCTACAAAAAAAACAAAACAAAGCTACCAGTATGACTGATCAACACAACAATGAACAAAGACTAGTTCAAGAACAGGGACACAAGACCCCTTCACTGAGGGTGAAAGGGTATATCGAAGATGTTTCTAATGAATTGGACAATGGGAGTTGAAGGTTGCACTTGGATGAAATGCCCAGAATTCTATTGCTTTCGGCAAGTTAGGCAACTAATAAAACCACTTAAAGGTTTATGACCATCATAAAATTTATTAAAAGAGAATAATTTGAAATATCCAGAAATATTTTAAAAATAGGAGAAAAATTTTTATTGCAAGAAAAAAAAGTTCATTATGTATATAGTTCATTATATATATAGAAAATGCACTTCGCTATTGGGAGGTTATTTTACGAAGAAAATTGTGCAATGTTCTTGATTCCAGGAAAAAGTTTTCTATACAGAAAAATTTGCAATATGGAGGTTCGACAGTATATATAAGAATTATGGAGTTGCAGTCTACATTTTCCAATTGTATAAATTTTTTTTTTAATTCTTCATATTTTGAATAATCTTAATTGCTATGTTTTACTCTTGTAAATATTATTTTTAATAATTTTGAAACAATTAGTTTGTTGATTTAAAAAGGTAGATTTGATCACTTATTATTAATAATCAAATTTGTTGTAGCATTGCAATCAAGAGTTATTTCAATTAACAATGAACTAAGAAGATTAATATTATTAAAGCTTTTTTTGTAACAAAGTCTAAACTTTGTTTGCTTAACCTCCTTAAATATTTGGTATAAATTGGAATTGAAATTTCAAAACTGAAAATGTGATTCCGTGATTAAATTCTCAAATACCTCAAACTGTGTAGAATACTATGAATATATTATGTTTTACATTCTCAAGTGCAGTGTTTTTTTTAAAAAATGCATATTTTCTTTCAGAGAGCAAAAATGATGAAGATGATGAAGTTATTCGTTGCATTTGCAATATTTACAAAGATGAGGGTTTGATGATTCAGTGTGAAAAGTGCTTTGTAAGTAACATGCAGTGTTCTTTATTTTGCCTAAAAACAAAATTTTTTTTGTATGGTTAAGTAAATATGTACATAGATTTTTATTTACGATACTTTTTATCTTCCTAGGTGTGGCAACATTGTGATTGTGTAGGCGTAGATGGAAAAGTGGAGAAATATCTTTGTGAACAATGTAGTGGTATTGAATTATCAAAGGTACAAATTTCAACTATATAATTTGTTATATTTAAGTTGTTTATATTTAAATGTGAAAAAATTTCATTAACCCGTTAACAACCAAATTATTTTAAAATCGAAATTTTTGAAAAATATTTCTAAATTACATTTCATATATCATAAATTGAGTAATTATGAAGTATTCATTTTCCATAATTAGCAGCTGAGATAATAGGTGATCTATAAATAGATCGCTGGGCGCTTATGGTAGTAAAAGACCAAGTAACTTTCCCATGGTTTTATATTTAAAAAAGTTACAAATTTAGGGGGGGAAATGAAACTTATGTGAATTTAAAAGACAACTAATAAGATTTAAAAGAGAAAATGTAATTTTGTTGATCTAAACTTACTTAGTTACAATTTTATACAGCCAATTTGTAAAAGTTGAGTGTGATATAATGGAAAAAATTTCAGACAAAGGGGGTTACATTACATTTTGTACAAAATGTAAGAGGTCTACCCTTACATTTTTGAAACTGGCATCTTTGGTTTTGTCTTTTTCCGATAACATGGTCTTTTCTATCTAAACACACAGAGTCTATTACGTTTGATCTTGATAACATCATCAGAGGTCTTCCAATGCCTTTCTTAGAATTTGTTCCCCATTTGAGGTATGCAACGGCGATATATATCTTCGGATGTCTTTTATACTTTTCTTTCGCAATTTGTTAAATTGAACAGAATATATGTAGTTACGATAGCCATGCTGTGTGATAACTCTAGTAAATATTGGCCAGTACCATTTTTTGCCATGTATCTGAATTGTGTGTTTTTCTAAGAGCCAGTCATGCTGGTCGACTCCACCCTTATTTTTGTTATACTGGTGAATAGTATTAGGTTGCAAAGTTTGGGATTTTCTTTCAAACCTTTTTGATGCCTTGAAACTTGGATTAAAGGCTCAATGTAATCAAAGTTTGTCACTGTTGTTACACACTTGTTATCTTTCAATTTAACTACAGTTATTTCGTTTTTTTTGTCGAAACAGTAGTCATAAGAACCACGATTTTTACTTTCTAATATCTTATCAGGCATTAAAGGGCAAGAAGCTGTTCTATAGTTTCTAATTGTGCCAGTGGCTTTGAATCCTTGAATTTTTAATTCGACCAGCAGATCATAAGAATTAAAAAAAAAGTAAAAAAAGATGATGTGGTTGTTAGGATCAATTACTGGTTGTAGCATTTTTTCCCCCACTCGTGTTTCAAGCGGTTCTTTTGGAGTTTCAGGAGTTTTGGCAAAACTCTCCTTGCCACAATATAAATCAAAATTATAACAGTATCCCTTTACTCCATACATGGCCCAAAATTTATACCCAAACCATATGGGTCTGCCTTTAAGAAATTGTTTGAAAAAATGTCCATAATACCTAATCATCATTTCATCAACTGACAGAAATTTATCAAAAATTCTGAATTTTTGAAAACTGGGATTAATATGCATGATTAATTTTCTTATTTTGAAAGCCCGGTCTGATTTTTGCATTACTGCATCATTATTGTCGGCAAAATGTATTACAGACTTAATATCCAAATATTTATTTTGGGACAGTGACAATCGATATCTTGAGGTCTTTGTCCTCGGACCAGTAATCACATTCATTGGTTAAAGTCTTGTAGCCAGAGAAAGTACAAAAACCAATACAACTCTTCAATTTATCAATTGTAACTGAAAATTCTGCCTTATTTTTCCACTCTTTTGCAAATCTTTCTGTTTCATTTTTTAAATATTCGCAAAAAAAAATTCTTCAAAAATTTCAAGTGGATTTATATTTCCTAAAATATTTGAAATGCTTTCCAAATTTTCTCTGGATAAATTATCTACTTCGTTAAAAGTATAACTAGGCTTATTTTTTGTCCAATTTGCTTTCCGCTCCATTTTTGACTTTTTTCACGCATTTTTTTGGTAATTCCGAATCAACTCGTTTTTTATTTTTATTTTCATTACTGGTGCTAGATGGCAGCTGCTCCGTACTATTTGGACCATCATCATTTATGTCTATCGATTCATATTGTTCTATTTCTTCCATGGGTACACAAATTTCTCCATTATCTGACAGATCTTTTACCGATGGAGTAGTCATTCCATCATCATCAAAATACTCTTCGTCAGTTAACTCATCCACATCAGATGGTAAAGCAATTATATTAGACTCTTATTTTCTTAGAAAACATATATTCTAATGCTTCTTCGGCAATATGAAACACTTTACGCCGAGACATTCCGGAAGAAATGAAATGGGGAAAAATGATATTAATTACCACTAACGCCTAGAGATCTATTTATAGATCAGCATGTATAACTTACATTTTAATAATAAAATCAGTTATTTTTCTAATATAAATAAGCCAGAATAATTAAAGAGGTATTGAAAATGTAAAACACATAAAAAAAGTATAACTTACTTAAAATTTTTTTTCTGTTGGATACAAAATTGAAAGCTGCACTTTGAAGCTTCAAAATGGCAAACATTAGATACTAGCTGCTGGACTGCTCTGGGAAAGAATGCTTCAAATTTTGTTTGGGGGTGTGGCCGCATGTATAAGGAAACCAGCCAGTGACAATATGAAGTGATTAAAAGATATCGTTTTCCCTGGGAGTTTTGATTGGGAGGTGATCTATAAATAGATCACTGGGGTAACGGGTTAAAAAATGTTTACATAGTTTTTTTTTAAAAAAAGTTATTGCTAATGTAACATATTTTACAGCTTATATTTAGGTTTCATCACATTTTCAGGACTGACCAACATTGTTTTAAATTTTGAATCATTAAATCTAAATTTAATGTGTTTAAATTTTAACTATTATTTTGAACTAATGTAGTTAAGGAAGTGTGCGACACCAGTTTTGGACCATACATAGATTTTGTTTGTTTTTGTAGATTCAAGTACTCGTAGTGTTGTACAATTAATCCTGTTTGTTCATATTTTATGATGTTTATTTTTTGTCCATTTGTATAAAATCAGCAACTTTTGAGTATTGATTTTTTATGGTTAATTATTGATGAATGTAACAGCGAAAGCTTATACAGTTGGACCCTGATTTACCAAACCTCTATTTAACGAGTATCACGATTTAATGAATTTTTCATTTCCCCTAAATAAAATGAAGGCAAAACCCCCTATTTAACAAATAATAAACTTTAATGTAAAGAATTTTTCTTTTCCCTCAATAACATTATTTCCACTGCCAAAAAAAAAAATATATATATATATATATATATATATATATATATATATTATATATATAGTTTGAATTACAAAAAATGCTGGTGAGCGATGAGTGTAACCTATAGCGTGAGTTTTGAATAGGACTGGAAATTCTTCCCCACATTCTCCACCATGCTGGGGATATTATAAGAGTTTTTACCATTTGCTCTCTTGAGAGAAGTGAGGTTATTATAAGTATGATTTTGCAGAAAACTTTTTTTTTTTGAAAATTTGTAAAGCTGGGGAAATACTTTTGTCAGAGTCAGTGAATAACAAGAAATTAATTATGAAACTCTTATCAAAACTGTTACATTTTCTAATGTTACATTGTTTTGGAACTGAAAACAGGCCTCATGAAGCTGGTGAAAATGATGCATGATGTAAATGTTTTTCTTCTCTGCATAAAGTTGAAAAATAAATCTTTTGGTTCAGGAATCAAAAAGAATATCAAACATCTATTAGTCAGTATTTTATAATTTCTGATTAACTGGTGCATAATAATTCGCTAATTGTATTTTTAGTTGCTGAATAAAAAGTGTAAATTTCTAACTGGATAGTTTTCATGTAGTTGCTTATTAAAGAATTTTCAAAAGATAAATGCAAAAAGTTTGGATTCTTTTTGGACCCCAATATTGTGAATAGCTCTGAATTAACAAATAAAACGTTTGGTCCCAATGAATTCTTCAGATTGGGATCCGACTGTATTTTTTAATAAATTTTTAAAAATCAAACATGTTTTGTACTCTTAGTTATTTCTTGATTTTCTAAAAAAAGAAGCATGTTAAAAATTGCAATAATTTTAGTATTTGTTATAGAATTTTAGGCTATTTTTGTAAATGTTTAAAAGAATTAAAAAAAATTATCCAACATTAATGTTATATTCTGACTTTGCCATTCAACATATTTTATAATGCTACTCATTTCTTTATAATAAGTTGATTCATTTTTTTGGTATAAAATGTGCTCCACATTTTATTTCTTGCACTGTAATTTTAAATTGTTTTTCTCTTTACATGTTAAAGGGAAAAATGCTTATTAAGAAAAATTTTGATTTATTTAGATTTTTTTTTTGTCTGAAAATGTGTTTCTGAATTTTTAGTTCAATAACCTTTACATTTGGAGAAGACATCCTTAAATATGATAGTGTTGGGTAGTAATTTATTTTTTAAAAAATCTGTTTAATTTCAGCTAAGGTATTGAAAATTTGATTTTTTTAATTAAAATTTCTTTTAATACTTATTAAATCATCTGAGCATTGATGCTTGTGGTGATTGATTTTTATCCATTGTGTGTGCATAAAATTTTGATATCTGTAATAATGTAATGTCTGTGTATTTATATTGTTCTGTAAAAAGGGAATCTTGAACTGTTAATTTTCTTTTCAGGAAATTCTTATGGTTCCCCGTCCTCATTATGCCAATCCTGAGTGCCAATACTATTTAACTATGCTTCTAAGAGATATGCAAATCAAACAAGGCAAGTGGCAATCATATAAATATATTTTTTAAAAATTCTTCTGGTAAAAGAAAGTTTTTGTAATAAAAGGTAAAAGGTTTGATTATTTTTGAAGTTGACTCAGTTTTTTTTCAGATACATATAATAAATGGATTTATAGTCAGTAATCTTTAAACCAGATGGATAAAAAAACTTATGCTAATTTTCAGTTACATTTTCTAAATTAGTAGATATATAATCTTTTTCAGATGTATTTATATATAAGTGTCGTCATAAAATTATATAACATTGAGAACAGTTTGTGTTCTAATTCTAGTATAGATTTCAGTAAAAATAAGATAGCTTTTTAAAATAAATTTGTATTGAAATCTGATGCTAACATTATATAATCACATTTATTTCTTATGAATAAACTTTTCAGTAACTAAAAACTGTACAAACTATAAATCTTCATGGAAAGGGATTTAAAACTCCCAATAAAAGAAGTCAATATATATAAACATTATATATAGATAATACTGAATTATGTTGATTATAAAGTAAGTAAAATGACTTGGTAAGAATAACTGTCATATGAACTGCATAATATCAAAATTATAAATTTATATTGTGCTTACATTTAGAGACATTTTGTGTATTGTTTATGTATATTTATGATTTTTCAAGTTCCTGAGAAATTCAGTATTCATTGATTTTTTTATGTTAGGTAGCATAGAGACTTTTTTAAAAATAGAAAATGGAAAGGAAGTATTGTGAGTGAAAGTAGTAAATATCTTATTAAAATGAACTCTGAGAAAGGCAAAAGGAATTTTTTATGTATTTGCACTCAATTGTAAATTGATCTATGCTTGAATAAAAACATTTTGTGATTATTTTTGAGCTTCTTAATTGTTTTGAGTTTTATTTTTTAAGTATTTTTTTCTGTTTAGGGGATTGTGTATACCTTCGTCGAGAAGAAGCTTCTCAAGCAACAAATGAGAGTGTCCAAGGTCAAATCCTTGCTCAGGGTTTAGAGAGTGGGGATGCAGCAGCAAGGGATAGTCTCAGGAGTAAAAAAGCTCAATTGATGGATATCTTTAGGGTGGAAAGGCTGTGGAAAGATGAACAGTATGTATAGGAAAAACAGAAAAAAACACATTCTCTTTTTAATTAAAAAAAATATTGACTCCTTTGTAGCATTCTTAAAACAATCCCCAAAATCATTAATGTTCTATTATTAAATTATTGAAGCTTTTAAAGATTGTGGGAACTTTCAATGGCCATATAAAAAGCTGTATAAAGAAAAAGTAAGGTATAATTTTTGTGAGTTCTGTATCTTAGCTGAATAGATACTTCATGATTTTGTGGAAGTCCTACAGTAATTCTAATTTGCTGATAATGAACTAATGTATGGAATAGTTGAGTTAAACTTCCCTTATAAACAATATCGTAAAGCTATAAGAAAATTGCCAGCAAATTTGATGTACAGAATAAAAATTATGGTGTACTCCAGTAATTTACAAAATATCTACATGGTATTTATTTTACATGGAAAATCTACAGCAGTAAATGGAAACATGGACATTTAGCAACATGTAATTTTTTATAATTAAAGTAATATTTGTATTCTTTCATTTATTCTTAATGATTTCTTAAATATCTTTCTTAACAATAATCAAAAAAATTTTAACCACTTCTCTGATTATCCTGAGTTATCTTGGATTCGAATATATTGCAATAAATTATTATCCCGCGTTATCTCTGGTGTAGCAGAAATTGTCAGTATGATTTGTTTATCACATTTTTATTCAGCCTGCAGTTTATAATGAAAGAAAATATTTTGGTAGCTTGCCAGGTTTTGTTGGAGAGCTTTGCTTTTGGATTGATGGGTTTGGTCATGTGTTTTGGCTGATTGTTTGTGCAGTAGCTGCTGTTGAATTAGAAAATTGTAAAAAAGAAATTATTGAAAGTGATTTTTCAAATAGTGATTATAAAGAGGGGACTTTGAATATAATTGAAAGGATTCTTCTGCAAGTAACCCAATAAAATATTATAATTCTATTGATTCAGATAATTTGCCGGCAGCTCGTTGGTGGTATGAAAGAAAACAAAAACATTACCACTTGCACCATTTTTATTGCAAAATCAAATGAGATTTTCAAAATTGGCTATATCAATGATGTTTTGGATTTCCTACAAATATTTTGATGATAAATTGATATTATTGTAACCTAAACTGATCACGTGACAGTATGTGCTTCTAAAATGCATTCAAAACCATGGTCTTCTATTACCCAAATTAAAGTAAGAAATTTTGGGGTATAACTATTCACCAAGGTGTAATAAAGAAACTGAATTTTTAAGACTATTGGAGTTAAATGCAGTTGTGGAATGCACCTTTTTTTACAAAAACATTGTCATACAGACGATTTTGTCAGATAAAACAAAACTTGCTCATCAACAGCTATGCATTAGACACAAGTACACATCTTTGTCCAAAATTGAATAAGATATGGCAAATTTTACACTATTTACGTGAGAAATTTTGGAGTTTAATTATACGTGAAAGAGATGCAACAATAGACAAAATTTTATTTCTTTTATATAGGAAGATTTGGATGTACATTCCTTTGTTGTGGTAGTACATTCCTTTGAAGAGAGCACAATTTGAAATGTGAGTTACACAGTGGGTGAATCAAAGAGTGGATATGTCTGGAATATCATAATATAAAATGGACTATATTTTTCAGACACCTATTGATTTCAAACTTGTTTCCTCCTTTTTTTGTATTTAACTCTATTCTTATCATCCACCTATTTTTATTATCACCTTCACCGTCCTTTTTTTTAAAAAAAATTAATTATGTGATTCATTAATGAAAGTATTGTAAGCTATTTAAAATTTGATACTATTCTTTCTTTATAATAAAATTTGGAAGAAGTCTGCATTTTTTGACAGCACTTTCTGATAAAGAAGTACTCTCACTGTTTTTTTCTGTAATTGTAAATAGTATCGGTGACTTAGAATGGTAGTAAAGTGTTTTTACCTATTAAGTATCTTTTAAGTGAAATGTAGCTTAAATAATCAAGAAAAATATTCATTATTCTCTGCAATTATTTTAGCATTATAATTTTGTACATTTTAGTTTAAATATTTAAAAATAAAAAATTTAGAATATTAAACATATTCTTGTTTAAATTTTTTATATTTTCTATTATAAAATCAATTTTTTTTTTGCTTATAGAAACAACAAATTTGCTTTTGGTCATCATTACTTGCGTCCTCATGAAACTTATCATGAACCTTCCAGAAAATTCTTTGCAAATGAGGTATAGTTGAAATTGGCTTTTCCAAAATTTAAGCTGACTAAAATGCATTTCATTTCTTCATTTAAAGAATTTACAACTAAGTATGTTCTTCATCATTTTTTTAAATTTTTTTTTATTTTATTTATTAATCTAATTTTTTAAAAGTTTTGAAAATTACAATAACATTTTAACTGAATTCTTGCCCCATCCCCCATTGTTGGTGATGGGCTTTAAGTTAACATGATAAATGGAACTGCAAAATAAAACATTTTCTGAAGGTACTTTAGTTTTAATTGTAGTTAAAAAAGATAAAAGTAGACATATGCTTTGAATGTGTTATGTAATCTAACACATTATTTATTACTGGATGATTTCATGGTATGGAAACCATTTTTATAGGTTATAAAAATAACCTTTATGACTTAATTCACTGTAAATTTTATGTGATGTATTTTTTTTTTTTTATATTCATGCATTAACCATTATACATTTAAACCAAAAATTAAATTCTGTTATTATTACCTTTTGAGTGATAATAAGACTTCTTTTTAGTTTTCGCTTCAATGGCTTTGGATATTCAATACTATAAAATTCTACATTTGGATTTTTAAACATGCTCAACAGGCCTATTAATTTTAACTTTTTTTCAGACAGTTGTTCTGGACAGTATTGCCAGTGATCACCTGCTCATTCTAATTAAAGTACATATTAAAAGTAGGACTGTGGCAGCTAGCAGAAACTTTTGGAATTTTAAGAAGGCTAATTGGGAAAATTTTTGTCAGCTTACTGAGCGTACCCTTGGCCCCCAGACCCTTTCTTATGATTTAGAATAGGAGTGGTATACCTTTAAGCATGCGATCATCAATGCTTCCTGCATGTCTATTCCTAGAGGCAATTTCAAGCGACTGAAATCCTTTTTCCAACATAGTAATCCTGAGCTGAGGATCCTTATCCTTAAGAGAAATGATTTACACAGAACTCTCTCCAGAACTAGCAATCTCAAGGTCAAAATTGAACTTAAGAGACTTAATGCTGCTATCAAACAACTGTACATTATCATAAGAGGAGACTTGGATTAACTTATGCAGCAACATCGATGCCAAAGCTCCAAATTCCAAGATTTGAAGACTTGCGTAGTCCCTAAGCTATAGTCAGCTTCAAGCTGTCCCTTGCGATACTGTTCACAATCCAGTAGGCAAAATTCTACATGATGGCAAAGCTGCAGCAAATATCTTGGGAGAATTTCATAAAAATATGAACAAATTGACTTTTAAACAAGATGATGTTCTAGTCAAAAATAAATCCGAAAGACTGATCCTCATTTGTCGCTCCAATCACTTTGGATTACTCATTTTCAATGACAATTTCTCATTGAGAGAACTTAATATTGCTCTGAAGGCTATGGATCTTAGTAAATCTCTGGTACTCTACTTGGTGTTATGATTGATTATCTTGGACCTCATGGAATTCGAAGACTTCTGGTCCTCTTATACCTCTTGGCGACCATGTCGTCTCCCGCGAGAATGGAGGAGAGCAATCATCATCCTTATCCTTAAGCCGGGTGAAGATGCTAGCTCCCCTGAGAGCTTTAGACCCATTGCTTTGACCTCCTTTGTTTGTAGGCTTATGGAGAGATTTGTCCTTGCTAGGTTGCAATACCATCTGTATTCTAACAATTTGTTTCCAAGGGAACAATACGGATTTAGAAGAGAGGGTATAGCACAATCGATCAGATTCTTTTTTTCTGCTAATGTCCATGATGCACAGAACATGAAGCCCACTAATCACACTTTTTCTGTTCTGTTGGACAAGTCTAAAGCCTTTGACCAGGTTTGGCACCAATTTTTGATTACCAAACTTCACTACTTATTTAGTATTAAGGGCCGGGCCCTTCCTTGGATTTCAGATTTTCTTGGAAACAGATCCATTAGTGTAAAATACATCTGATCTGTTCAGCCTTAAACAGGGAGTTCCACAAGGTTCGGTCCTTAGCCCTGTCCTGTTTTCCTTATATATTTCTGGGATTGAGAGAGATATTGCCAAATTTTGTAAAGAGGGAATATTTGCTGATGACATTATTATATGGAACTCTGGCTCTGACACTGATGCAATTGAACATAACCTCAACTGTGCTCTGAGAGAAGCTCATTGTTTTGCAGATTGCCATAAATTGACATTTAACGCTTTTAAATCTTTGACAACTTTCTTTACCACAAACGGACATCTTTACAATTACCAGCCTCAGATCTTTATGAATGGAATTAAATTAAACTATGATAAAAATGCTAAATATTTAGGTTATGTATTGGATCAGGAAATCACAAGTAATAGACACATTGAAAGTCAAGTGGCCAAGGGCAGAATTAGACTTAATCTCCTCTAGTTCATTTCTGTCATGACTGGGTAGCTGATGCAAACACACTTCGAACCACCTATATTTCTCTGATTAGGCCAATATTGGAGTATGGTCTCCCTATCTATGCATGCATTTCCAAATCTAATCTGGACAAGCTGGAGAGAATTCACCTGAGTGCTGGTAGAATCATTTCAGAACTCCGACCCAGCTGTCTGAATGACATTGTGCTCTTTGAGAGTAACTGGCTCCCACTATCATTGAGAAGATCTTACTGTCTCTCAAAATATATCAAGCTTTCCAGTCTTAGTGATCAGCATGGAATGTCTGCATATTTTCGCGACTAGGCAGACAACCAGTGTCTGAAGAAACATACCCCATTTTCTCTTATAAAGACGCTGGGATTGCGTTCTGCTAATGCGGAATTTCATTCTTTATGTCTAGTAGGCTTTGATCTGAAACTTGAAGAAATTAATTTCCATGAAGAACTTCTGTCTAGAGTTGTTAAACATTCTGAGATTCCGGATCTCATCAGACAGTTGGCTTTGGAAACCATAAACTGTATCCCCCAGACTTCATTACAGATCTATACTGATGGTAGCAGAGGTGATGGGGCAATATCTGGTAGTGGAGTAACATCCTTACTTCTACCGGAGTCATGGACATTAAGATCAAAAATCCAAATTTTTGCTCAGTTTTTAGATTGGAACTTATTGCTATCAGAAGGGGTTTGCAGTATGCATGTGAAACTGAGCTTCAGTTTCATGACGTTTGGATTCTGACTGACAGCCATACTTCCATACAACATCTTTCCAATTGTACATCTATAGGGAACAAACTAGCCTTAATATTCTTAATCTTCTTGATCGGATTTCTTCTGATCATTGCGTAAATTTTCAGTGGGTCCCATCCCATGTGGGGATTAATGTTAATGAGAAAGCCGATTTCTTAGCCAGGACTGCGGCTGAAGAGGAGGTAAGCCCTACTGGGTATCTTACATTCAGTGAATTATCTTCCTTCAAGAAGATTGAACTCCATCACATCTTGGAGGAACTCCTCCTAGCCATCCTTGGTTCTTCAGAAGAAATTCAGGATGTTCATTCAAGCTTATGCCTTCGAAATACCAGACTGCCTTCTCGCGCTTTGTGAGCAGCCATATAAAAGCTCTCTTTTCGCCAGGGTCAGAAGATATTTCCAGAGTGCCACTTGTGTTATTCCGAGCTCGTCTCTCCTGCCCACATCTTGACTTGCTTGGATTTCAAAAAGCACGAGGTCCTTCTGGACCTTCTTCTGTTTTTAGACTTTCTTGATTCTTTTGGATTTATGGAGATTGTCTAGCATTGCTTGGCAATCTGGGATTAGAAACAACAACTTTTTCAGAAAATGGGATGATATTTTTATTAATGACTGTAAAACTTTGTTTATATAGCTAAGACTGTTGTATTTAATATGAGAATTCTAATAATTGCACTAAAAATAATTTTTAAATTGATATTTAAATTATAATTTTGTAAAATATCTTAAATTTAGTTATGTTGAGTATGTAAAGTAAGAGAAAACTCTTTTAATATTTTAATAGAGATAAAATAATCAATATTATTTGAGATGGGTTAATATGTACTTGAGGTGCCTATTTATTAATGAGCTAATAATTGAAGTCTTTACTTTTTTTCATAGTTTAATGCACTTTCATAAAAAATAAAAAAAAAAGAGAGAGAGAGAGAGTTTAAAAGTGCAAGGAGTATATAAATTTTATTTACACTTCAGAAGCATTAAAATGTTCCCAAATTTATCTCTTTTTCTTTGCAAGTCATTTAAACTTTGTGTTGATGAAGCTTAACCCTTTATGTACTGCATTATGATTTACTGCAGATTTTTTCATGCAATATTTTTCTTTGAATCACTACATTGAAAATTAAGGGATATACATAAACAAAATACTCCACTTTGGGAATTTAATCCGTTTAAGCTAATTAATTAATTAAAAATATTCAACTGTAAAAGTAATTATATACACTATTCACTTAAAATAAATAATCAAATCGTTTTCTAAGGTCTTTATTAATATACAAAAAAAATAGACACTTAAATAATTTTGACATTAACTATTTTTTGAGGACAAAAGTTATAATCTTCGCAATCCGCTGAAAACACAATTTCTGCTGTAAAACTATTCACCTTCCCTGCTAAAATACTCATCATAGAACCCGTGCTTCCATATATCTTGGAAGAGTGGATTTCAAAGAATGTTCCTGCTAAGTATAGTCAGAATATTCGTAAAAATGGTTATTATATGTAATTTTAAAGTGAGTGGTATTTATAAATACCGTCAGTTAATAAAGTGTCAAATGACAGAAAACTCAATTTCCACTAGCATACAACTTCTCTTGGGTACTTCAGTATTGAATTTATTTAGGAATTCTATATAATTTTTCTTCCTTCCTTGATTGAATTATGTTGTTTTTCAGGTATTTAGAGTTCCATTATATGAAATCATTTCCTTGGATTCCATCGTAGGCCTGTGCTGTGTTCTTGATCTTCCAACCTATTGTAAAGGACGGCCCAAAGGGTTTAAGGAAGGAGATGTGTACATTTGCGAGTATCGTGTAGATAAGACTGCTCATCTTTTTTATAAAATATCAAAAATAAAGTGAGTTTGTTTGCTGTTATTCAACAGGATTAAATTCTTGCAATTATATTTGAACACATTTCTGTTCCAAATAATTTTTTATTTCACTTAAATCTGTTTTCCCCCTCTTCTAAATGTAAAATAACTTTCATAATTTTGTAGTTCATATTACTTCATAATTCAGTTCCCAATATTTTCAAAATCAAGCCATTCAGTTTAATTTGGTTAAAGTTTGCAAAATAGTACAATTTTTTTATTTGTTAGATTTTATGTTTTTAGTATGACATAAGATGCTCTTTAGAATTTGTTCAGTTTTGATGGTTTTTAAATATATATATATTTTAAAAATTCGAATTTCTTAACAACTTTTGTGTTATTTAACTTGCATATCTTATGCAGAAGATTAGATATCAATTTGATAAAATTAAAGTTTTGGTTTATGCATTAATATTAATTTATAAAATGAACAAAATAAATATTTTCTAAAAATATAAATTTAAGTGTAAACATGCACGCAAGCACACACACACACAAGAACAGTCTGCCTTATTTCAATTAAATTTTTTTTGTTTTGTTTTTTGACTTTTATAACAAATTTTATTTTTAGTGTAACAATATATATTTAGTAAATATTTTAAATTTAGAATAATGTATTTTAAATAAAAACTTTTCATCTTTTGAATCTTAGCTAAAATAATGCCCCTTACTCTTTCGAACAACATATTTTAATTTATTATTGCAGGTATCCTGTGTGTACAAAGAAATATGCATTTGACTATTTTGAAAAGCGACGAAATCCCAAAAGGACGTTCTTGGTTAGTGAAATGAATATTTTTTCAATTTTATTGTAAACAGTTGAATGATGTTGATTAACTACTATAATTTTCCATGTAAAATTTTGTTTGAAATTTTAATATGTAATTGATGTCATAAGTTTTGAAATTCTCTGAATTAAAAAATACTTTTCCAATTTAAAGTAAATGCAAATTTGTATGCATGTTTGGATTTAAAATTTTCTCTAACAATACACTCATTGCAATCTAATTAATATGCACAATTTGATATGCTCATTTGATCTATAGATAATTTGTTCTCAAGCAAATGGAATAGTTAGAAATTGCTCAGTGTGTAAAGTATGTATTCTCGTATAGATAATGTGGTACATTTTACCTTACCCTATTTAAGTTGGATTAATTGGGACTAGATGTGGTATATCAAAAGTCCGAGTTAACTGGAGAATTGAAAAGAAATAAGTAAAACGAAATATACTTACAGAAATGTTTCTTTGTGTTGACAACTGAAGTGTGAATTATGTTTACAGAAAATAAGAGCATCTTCTTTTTAGGTTCTGTGTAATGTTAGTTTATCACTTGTGATCTGGACACTTGTTGATTTTTTTTTAATGAAGCGCCTTTTAAAAGTCTTTTCCCAATGTGTTAATTCATTAAGTTGACCTTTCTATTCATTTTCATGTTGATTGTTAAAGCTTTCCATAAACGGCAATTGTGTTTTGTTACAAATATTTTCATAATTAATTTAGTAAGTACCTCAGTTCTAAAAAATTCCATATGGCAGCACACACACACACACACACACACACACACACACACACACACACACACACACACACACACACACACACACACACACACACACACACACACACACACACACACACACACACACACACACACACACACACACACACACACACACACACACACACACACACACACACACACACACACACTTTCTAGAAAATTTATGTAGCAAATCCGGTACTGGAGAATCATTTGTATGAGTCTTGATTCTCCTACAGTTGATTGTGTGTAATAATTTGGGCTGTGCTATATTTTATACTATTAAGCCTTGAAAATCCTCATGTAGTAATTTGGAAGTTAAGTGAGTGAGATCTTAGGTATTGACCTAGTCATTTAATTTAATATTGTAAGGATTTTTGCTCTAAGACGGTGGACGTTGTAGCCTAGTGGTCAAGGTCATAGACTCATGGCTGGCGTGTCATGAGTTTGACCTGCCGTGTCGAAAGAGCCATTGCACATTAAATCTGTCAAGGCTCAAACATTAGGGATGGCGATTCTTTCCGAAAAAGATAGAGTTTAAAATCGATTGGAATTGTAACCTGATGAATCAAGGTCTAAAAGATTGAAAAAAAAAATTTTTTTTTAGAAATCAAGTCTGCATTTACAATGTTAATATAAATCCATTTTTATGAAAAACAAGAAAAATACCATAATAAACATTCTCTTATCAGTAAAATCAGGGAATTTTTTAGTTCAGGGAATTCGACAATTACAATTATTTTTATTACCATATCAAAGTATCAAATATAAAAGAAGACATTTATTTTCTAGATGAATTTGTTACATTCAAAAGTTTAGAAAATAGATTATATGGCTTATATAGTTCCCAATGCTTAGTATTTATACTTTTTAAAAACAACAGTCTGTCAAGTCTAATGGGATCCAAGCGGTTCCGCTCATCAATGTTGCCTGCACCAAGCGGTTCCGCTCATCAATGTTGCCTGCAATCGAAAAAAGGCACTCACAAGGAACAGATGAACCCATGATACTCATGTAGATCATGACTATTGAGTGAAAGTGATGATAAATAGAGTTTTTTTGTTCTTGCCGGTAAAGTATAGGATCATACTTCAGGTGCACAACTGCCTGCAATAAATGGTGTTTAAATTTTTCGTTTTTAATGGTTTTTACCAAAATGGAAAAAAATCGAAGATAGATTTTCTAGGATGAAATAATATCGATTCACTGAATCGATTAAGTGCTACATATCGATTAAAAAAAATCGGGTTTTTTTTAACCAAGAAATCGATTTTTCAATTAATTGATTTCAGATCCCCATCCCTATCAAAAATTCTCCCTTTAGTGTAGTGCAGAAGTTAGAAGGGGATACAGGTCAGGTGTCGTCTCTGTTACTTGACCATGGTTCAAAATTTTTGAGGTCTGTCTTAAGTTTTATTGTGCAATGTTCATATAATTCTCACTCGTTCATTCACTCTTCTAGGATGACAAAATGGGTCCAGTTGCCAATTGTAATAGTTTTAAAATAATGGCAGAATAAAATGAACCATAAGAAATTTTGATTCAAAGACATTAGTTTTCTTGATTTATATTAACATTGAATATCACTATTTATGCATTCAATAAAATTGTGTCAAGTATGTTAACATGTAAATCAAGTCGGAACTTTGTTTTGAACTTTCAGTTATTGATAACTGCAAGTATTCAATATTGCGTTAGTGAATATTAATTTGGAGAGTGCTTTTTTTAGCCTCACACTGTTCCCTCAGCATATCGTAAGAAAGGAGACAAGGGTTTGTCTAATGACAGAAAAGCTCATAAGTCAGATGGGAATCAAAAGGAAGAGAAGAGGAAACGTGGCACCCACAAAGACATCGACACAAGACTTGAAGAGAGCCCGGAAAGTGTGAGTACAATTCAAATTTTTCAAAGTTCAACTAATTTATCTTGATTATTTGGGCTCTTTGCATGCAAATTCACAAATGGTTCAAATTTTTTCCTTCTAGATTTTGATTTATCTGTATTAACAGGAAACTATTTACATCTTCTATGAACTAGTTGTCAATTTTTTAAAATAATAAAATGAAGGTTTTTTGAGACGAATGGAGACCTATTTATTTTTTTTAATTAATGGAGGTTAGAAGCAAATCTAGTGACTCCCCTCTTATCAATTTGTTAGATCTTCATTTATTTATATACATGTTAATTTTTGTAATTTCTGTTTCAAGTTGGCTTATAAATCGTTAATATATGAATAATTTCTGATTTGGGTGGCAAGATTTCTGTATTTGTTACAGTCTTTATGATAATCTGCTAACTGTTGGAAAGACATATCTTTGTGTTCAGATGAATTATAAAATTTTACAAAAGATGTAGTTTTTAAGAAAAATAAAAATTTAACTATTATCTATAATTTATTCTAACTTGGGAACTGTCAGATTTTTATTCTTCAAAATATTTTTTTTAATTGAAATTACAATTTTTCATTAAAAGTAGATGAGTAGTTCCTTCCTCAAAATCTCCATTATAAAAACTACTGTAATTTTTTTTGTACTTTTATTATTACAACCTTGTTGGATACTTGTATTACGGCAATCAAAGTTTTGGAACTTTTTAATAAGGAAAAATGAGATATGATTTGCAAAGGAAAAAAATTATGTATTATGTGCATGTTGATAGGCACATAGTTTAAGATTTAATATGTAACTTTGGTAACTTCTGCTAATTAAGTTGTTATTATACAACAGTACCCACTTTTTATTTTCTGTGCATCTCTTTTAAGGGTTGCTTTACTTTGTTAACATTGAACACTGTTGGTTAGTGGAATGTAGACTTTATGATAAATAAAATATTTATTTAAAATGGAACACAGATTTCTCAGTTCCACAAATAGTTGTGGACCTCCTTTCCCATTTAGGTGAGGGGGAGGGAAGGGAATGAATTATTATGGTTGATTTCAGTATTTATAGATTTGGCAGATAATGTTTTAAAAGTTATTTGCATGCATTGCTAAGAAATCATTTATATTTCCTCATACACTATTTATATGTAGTTGTATACAAGTATGATATTGCCTTCTTTCCTAAATTATTTTGGTTGTTTTGCTAAATTCGCTAAATTTAGTTTAGTTAGTAAAGTTTTCATAACAATTTAACTGATGAATCAAATTGTAGATATTACTTTTTGCAACAACGGATGATATGTCATAGAAAGGAAGGTGATGGAGGTTTAGTAATTGGATTTCTGATTTGAAACATTTTCATAGAATTATTTAGCAATTGATATGTTTTAATATTTTCATTTAACTATATTGAAATAAAAAAATTGATGTTGCTGCATAAACAATACCAAAAATAAATTTAACTTATTAAAATTGTTACTTAATTTTTATGCCAATTTAATTAAAATTTTATACTATCACATAGCTTTCTCCACCAATATTGACTTAGTTATCTTTGAAATGTGCTTAGATAATTTCTTACTTAATTTATTGCCTCTTTGTTGCAAAAACTCATCTTCTGTATGGTTCAAAGAAACCCTCAAATAATTGCAATCTGATCAATTTAAGCATTATAAGTGTGTATTATATATATATATATATATATATATATATATATATAGTAGAATTAGGCTTATATATATATATATATTTTTTTATTTGATTTAAAATTTATAAATATACTTTTCTTAATTTCTCAGTTTTCTTTTTAATTTGGTTGATACATTAATGTTTCCAGAACAAGGTTAGAATATAGTATTACTCTTTTTTTGACTCTTAAGAGATGAAACAATTTCCTTGAACACTGAAGAGCCATTGTATCACAGCTAGGTATCATATAGAAAAATTAGCTTTCTCAAAGATTGTGTCGAATGTAAGATTATATAAAGCAATCATGCACTCTTTCCACTCGTAGTGTTTTGTGACATAATGAAAAAAGTAGCTGATTTCAATTAAGGTCAAATCATTATAGCACAGCGTCTATAAAACATCGATTTCAGAATCGGTGCATTTGGTGAATTGCTCACATACAGCTTCTATGAGTACCTGTTGAAAATGGTGTATGAATTCTGAAACAAGTCGCTGGCCAGTAGTTTGTTTGCCATGGCACATTGATTTCAGAGGACAATTGAGACTTACGTATTATTTGTTAGAATCGTATGGTTATATAATGGCCCATATCACCAGCAGTTGCAGCAGTGATGACCCAGAAAGTGTGCCTCAACAAATAGTATAGTGTTCATTGTGGCATTTAGGTCTATGCAGCCAGCATTGAATTTCATCTTTGTTCTGATGACATGTCGTCTCCAACAGCATCTGCAATGGGTTATGGAACAACAGCATAGAGCAGTGATGGCATGCCATTGATGGCACGTGACACAATATTTTTGGCACACCAACAATCAAAACAGTTTGCATTTTAGTTCAAAATAACAGAGTTCAATTGGAAGTATTATGAACAAACGAGAGTGATTGATCGCGGGGCGGCAGTGAGCACTCTTGTTTGTTATTGTCTTGCCTGAGTTACGTCGTGGACTACAGTTGTTTATGATGCAATGTTTTTTTAAGCATAGCATAGTCTATTTTGTTGACTCAACTGTACTTTAAAGTTTATTTGTGTTTTACGATTTTTAGCTGTTTTTTAACATGGCTAGTTTAGTAGGAAAAAAAAAATTCAAGATAGTAAGTGTAATAGAGAATTTCAAACTTGTTCGAATGAGAAATATGGCATGATTAGTAAATGCGACATAACAGTGAGTGTGTTATGTTCTGGAACAATGGTATGTGTTGGATTTTGCTTGTAAAGTGGCATTTTGAAACAAATCACAAATCCTTTTGTCAAAAAAAGGGAAAAGAGCAAAAGATTTAATTGTTAAACCGTTTTGGGAGATGATTCCAACAGAGCATTCTGCTTGGAAAATAAAAAGCACTGATATGGGGGTGCTCACCATATCAGCCATGTAATGCAGGGCCCCGCCCAAACATGAAAACCTTAAGGTATTAAGGACCCTGAGAAAAACCCCAATGAATTTTTTCCCCAAGACAAATAGGGTGGCAACCGGGGGCAACGTCATTTTTTAAAGAAGGTTAAAGAAGATAGGCGTCCAAATAATTTTGACTTGTGATTTTTGGGAAAATAAAAAAACTTAATACTAATAACAAAAAACTATTTACTACAAAAAAATTCTAAAAATGAAGTTAAAATGTTTTGCCCTTTAATGAAATTAAAATTTAAAAGTAACATTCTGTGACTTTTGTTTCTGAAAATTGGTTTACAAAAAACCCCTTTTTTAGGATTGTAAAATGTTATTTTTAAAAGTGGAATGCATGCTAAATTTGGGGTTTCATCCCAAACATTTTAAGAAATTAAATTTTATTTTCCCGGGTTTCCACTTTTTTAAAGAATTTTTGGCGTTTTTTTTTCCCCGGAAAACCGTTTATGGGCATGTTCGGGCTTTGCCCCCTTTTCCCAGAACATAAAACATACAAGCTTTTTTGTTTTACCAAAAGCCATGTTTCTCTTTTCCACCAAATTTGAAATTCTCTTTTTACATTTATTTCCCCCCTGCATTTTTTGTTTTTTGGTTGGACTGGGGGTCTTTGTTAAATAAAAAGAAAAATCTTTAAATAAAACCACAGAAAAATTTTAAAATACATTTGGGTTTTTAATAAATAGATAGGGTTTGTGTGAAAAAACCCAACACCCAAAACAGTTGTAGTTAAACGCGTTTTTTAAAAGAAAAGGCAAAAACCCAAGAGTTTTGGCCCCGGGCGCCCCATCATTAGGGTTTTGTTGAATACTTATAGGGGAATTTAAAAAAATTTGAAAAAAATGAAAAACCATTTTTATTGGTGTCCCAAAAAATGGCGGGGCCCCAAAATGGTTCGCCATCTCATTTCCATTGCATTTTTACAATCCTAATATAAGTTTTTGTCCCCAATGTGTAAAAAACAGATGTCCCAATTAATGTTATTTTTAATTTGAATTAAATTATAAACTAAAAAAAATTTAAATACATTTATATACAAAAATGATTTTTTTTGGAAAAGATTTTTTAAATTGTTAGTATTTAGTTTTTAATTATTTTTTTTTTCCCAATAATCCGGAGCCAAAATTTTTTTTTTTGACGCTCTATCCCCCCTTAAACATTTTTTTTACAAAAAGGGCCCCTTTTATCCATAAGGTTCCACCCCCGGATAGAAAATATTTGGCCCCACTTTAATGACCCAAATTTGAATACTAATTTCCAAAGAGTTGGCCATACAAAAGGTGGGGGGGAAAAGTTTTTAAATTTAGTGGGCAATTTCATTTTATATATTGGGACTTAACATTTTGTTTTAAAAACAACCTTTTGCCCCATGAACCTTTTGGGAAAATCCTTGCAGACCACATTCAAACCCCTTTTTCATGGGGTTTTTTTGAAAAACCCCCCATATCCATTAGAGGGTTGGGAAAGATCAATGAGTAGTTTGATGAACATTTTGGTGAATTTCAAGTCATGTCTTGTCCTCTAAATTCACTTTATCTTTTGAAGTTGTTCACTTGCAGCATTGTCTTAGCTTTCTAATTAAAGGTAAAACCCAATGCAAGGAGGAATAATTTTGCAAAGTTAATAAAATGCTTAATAGGTTTTAGTTTTCCCAGGACCATTTTTTTAAATGCAAATGTTAAAAAATATTTTTCTTTTATTTTTTAAAAGGGGATCAATTAATTCCTTCTTAATCCAAAGGAATTTGTAAAATTTAAAAAAGGGGTTTTTTTTTTCTCCCCCCATTTTAAGCTGTAATTTTTAAAAACATTCAAGAAAATAAGTAAAAACTCAAAATAATTTCCCGTGGAAAATTTTAGTTGTTTTTTGCTCCTTTTAGTAGGGGGAAATATGGGTCCTTTTCCAAAAAGAGTCCTTTTTCTTCCAAAAGCAGAATCCCCTATTTTTAAAAAAAATGATGCTGCAGCAAGGATGTTGGGTGTTATTGAAAGCTCCATGTGAATAGAAGAAAAATGAAACACAATGATTAATATGTCTAAGAATTTTTGTCTAAAGCTGTGAAAATGGCTTATCCCAGAACAACCATATTGCAAACTGAGTCTTAGGAAACTGCCAGAATGGATTAACTTTTATATATTTATTTAAATTTAAAAAAAAAGGAATTAAAAGTGAGAATTTTAAAGCAACTCTGAGTTTGTGTAATGAATTTTTGGCATGGCTGGTATATGGAATAATTAGCTCTATGAGGAAAAAATTAAGGTTTGTAAGAAATTTCATTTCATTTAAATAAACAGTATTATTCAAATGTAGAAATCAATTTTTTTGCTAATTTTTTTCTTATTTTTAAATTTTAAAATTTTTATATCTAGTGTATAATGTGCACCCATATTTTTTGTGTTAAAAGTGCACATTATGCACCAAACTTTATGGTACTTGTATCAGTTGTGTATGTAATGTGATCTTTTACATTTTTTTTGCACAGCGTGAGCAGAAACGCACACGGCTGAATGAGCTCCTGTTGCAGCTGTTGAGTTCTATGCCCTGCAAACAGACTGTAGACCTCTCCTACTTGTTGGAGGGGGGCCTGGGCAAGCGGATACGACGCAAGGCCATCCTCAGCTGAAATAGGGAGTGAGCCTACGGGCACCCTTTATTCTGACTCTCTCTCAAAGTGATATGTACAGGTGATCCTTCTTTTCCTCCATGGTTTTAAAATGTGTTTCATCTGTGTCAGGCATCAATTCTATGAGATAGTTCATTAAGTGATTGCATCTCATTTGATGTTTGGTCTGGGAAAGTGGGGTTCTGATTTAGTTGCTGCTGAGATTATATTGAATATCATACCTTTTCATATATTTATTGAATTGTGTGATGTTTTTTATTAGTATGTACAAGTCAAAAGACTGTTAATATTCAAAGGACATGAAAAGTTTTTATTCAAATAATTTATTCATATAATTTGAATTCAAATTTATTGTAAATAAAATTTTTCTATGATTAAATTTTTATTTATCATGTCTGAAATAAAGTGCTTTTACAGAATTATAATTTTTAAAATGTATTATAAAAGCTCTATTTCCCCTGCTTAATATAAAAAAAAATTTTGATGTAAAATGTAACTATTTTAAACTTAGTTTAGAATATTATCTTTTAGATAACTTGTTGTGGTTAGTCAAAATATTGTGACTTTGCTTATCACTAAAATATTAAAAATTATCAACACAATAGATTCAAGGTGATAGGGATAAAATGGTAACTCATTGTTATAAGCTTTCATCTCACAGTAACTAAATACAGTTCCTTACACTTAACTCTCAGTAAATTGCATTGCCAATATGAACCCAGAATTTTTCAAAAAGATATTGTAGTTATAAACACATTAGTTTTGATTTATTGTTTTGATGTTATGAGTTTCCTAAACAAAAATGTGATTTATACAATGTGACTGCTAAAACTTTATAGTCTGATGTTTAACAAGAAATGTGTTATAAACATTTCATTTAAAGGTATGTTCTGTTTGAATGTTAACAGAACTGTAATTGTACTAATGATTACTTAAAATGTGTATATTGTCAAATTTTGCCAGTAGAAGACGTTATTTTAGTTATCTCAATGAATTTTAATTATAAAGTTAGTTTATATGATATTGGAAATTATTATTCAAATATTGTCATTTGATGCTATATTTTATGTATTGATGCCTAATATTGGTGAAGATGAATTGACACAAATGTAGACTTAACCATCAGGAGACATACTCATCGATTCACAACACAATCATTGACATTTTTTGTGTCTGTTTTCTGTCCTGCATTGTTTGTGTTGGAGCATCTGCCATCATCACCCACCTGGTAGCAAGGTTGAGTGTTTAAATTATTCTTTGATTTACACATGTTGCATTTAGAAAAAGTTTTCTTTCTTTTTTATATTTGTTTATGTTATGTTCTGCACATAAACTTTTTATGGTGAAAAAATTTTATATTGTAAATAGAGATTTTTAATCAGACGTTTTTATTTTGCGTAATACTTCTTCTCTTATTTTCTTTGCTCTTTTTCTAGCATGGGTGGTTGTGTATCTTTTATTTATTTGGAATTGTCTGTGGTTGTTAGGAATTCTGAGCATGCCCTCGAGTTTATTCTTTTTGGTACTCAATTGTAACATTTACAATTTTGTGTTTCTGAAGCTAATCTTATCATAAATTGTTAATTGTTATACCATTTTGTTCCTAAATTTTTAATGTTTTGACTAACCTATAACTAAAAAAAACTTAATTATTCTTTTACTTTTTTTTTGTTTAACTACCTTAATTCTAGAAAGATTCCTGAATGAATATAATAGAAAGAGCATTGTTATTTGTAAGGAATATTTATTTTCTCTGAAAAACTGTTATTTCAATTCTTAGTTTTAAATTCTTTTCCTAATCTTACTACAAGATTGTGTGATACACAATATATAATAGTGAAATAAGATGGTTTGAGTCATTTCTAGTATAAAGCATGATCAACATTGGGATTCAAACAAGTTTTTCAAAAAAAATTATTTTAAATTTATTTATTATTAGTTTTGCAGTGATCAATTTTCAGTTTGTGTTGTATTCAGTGAAATTATATAAATAACTTGGAACAAATACAAAAGAATATTATTTTATCAGTTTTGAAAAGTTGTTCTATTAACACTTCTTACTTGATAAGATCCCATCAGCTCTATCACCTTTTCCTTTTTGGTTTTCTTTTTAAAAATAAAACAACATGTTTCTGTGTCTCACTTTTTAAAGAATTATCATAGTTGACAATTAGACTGATTTTTGACATTTAGTCCCTGTTTCCCATCAAATTGTAATAATAAAAACAAAAATAAGTTCTAGAATAAAATGTAAAATTAAAATCAGTAATTATTTTAAGTAATTACTTGAAGCTCTTTTTGTTTCCCTTTAAAATTTGTGGTGTGCAAATAGATAAAACTTAAATTATCATTTACAGCAAGAATATTTTGTAAATATACAAGTTCGGGAAAAAACTATGAGTGAAGAAACGTGATTCTCAAAAGCTGGAAAAGGAAAATAAACCTGAAAGCTTTTGTATTTCTCACATTGTGTAATATAAGTTGATATATGTAAGCTTGTATATATTTTCAGAAACTTTTAAAATGGGCTTGATTCATGTGACTTATTAGAATTTTCATGCTTGGGAATAAAATTACCTTTTCCATTATGTATCCAATTGGATAAAAAACAAAATTACTTAGTACAAAATAAATAAATCATACACAGTTTCCATTAATAGATTTAAATTCCGAACTAAATGATAACATATTCTATGGGCAGGTAACATGTATTAAAGATAATACAATATTAAAACTTTCTAAGAAGCGATATATGATATGATAAATAAAATTTGTTTAATTATTAATTCAATTACACCTTTGCCTTCTGCTTAATACTTGAATAAAATGCAATGAAATTTATGTGGACAGGTAAAGTTGAAACACCAGGTAACAGCAGCCTACATATAAAAATTTTGCACTGCATATATTGATGTAGCAAATCAGTTCAAGAGAAATTATTACTCACTTTTCCTTCTGCTTTCAACATCTTGAGGTCTGTTGTGATGCCATAAAAGGCAAAATTAGAAAGGTTTATACCTGTTGGACCCCGAGCATAAGTAGCCAAATTTTATTACGTGTCTTATTCTCTTTTTACAAAATAAATCTTGTGAGAGTAGCAAAAGCAAAAAAAAAAATAAATAAATAAATAAATAAATAAAATGAAAAAATGATTAATCAGTAATTCAAAACCATCAATATTAGTGTCATTATTCTGGCTTGTCAATGAGTCAAGCCCATTATGGATTATTTTCTTTAAAAAAGAATGGTGGTTTAATTATAACTCTTATTCAAAATTGGAGGTAAAAAAAGTACTGAATGTTAAAACTTTTATCACACATAGTATATTTATGTTTATTTTGTTCAATAGGTTCCACAATTACCCATGCCTTTTCTGTACATTTCTTTTAAAATCAACCCCTCCCTTTTGGTTGGAAACTGTAAAGTCTATGAAATGAATATGAGACATGACTCTAGAGTTGATTGTCTGGATAAACTATGCAAATATCTGTTTTGGGACAATAATCCTTGTCCTTTTTTACTCAAGTAATTATGAAATGTGGAAAAAATATATTATACTCTTGCTAATCATGAAGGGGGGAAAATGTACAGTGATCCTTGCAAAGATGTTTTCAATGCTTTGCTCTTTGATAATATTGTCAATTTTTGATTGATTTTGTAAAATCGATTGTCTGTTGTGGTTTTCAAGTGAAAAATGTCCATTCTGTTAATTTCTCCCTTAGGTGTCTGGAAAAAAGTTCAAAAGATAGTTTTATTAGATAATACATTTTTAGTATTGCCTGTTGACATCTCACAAAGCTGTAATGGATTGAATTGCTAATATTTGTGTTTGTGAAGTGTTTATATATATATATGAAATTGTGAATTAGTATTAAGATAATTATTGAAATTTTCTCGAAATTTTAATAAATAATCACAAAAATTAAAAAAAAAAAAAAAACTACATGCATTTTAATGAACTGTTGTATATTTTTTTAATGCTTTATTCAAAAGTTAACAGTCTAAAGAAAAAGAAAAAAAAGTGTTTAAATATTCTGTCAAATTAAATGTTATTTACACTATTGCTATACTTTGTATGAAATGGTAAAGTATTTTATTTGAAGCACACACATTCTGTAAAAAAGATTCATAATGAAAAATAATTCCTGTATTAGTTTTTCATTTTATACCTTTTAAATTTGTCTAATATTTTCAAGGTTTGCTTTTTTTCTCTCTTTCGTTTCTAATAATGCATATTAAATTGAAATTATTTATATACACACATATATATATATCTTTGTTTTAGTATTTCTCCAGAAATCTTTTGATTCATTAAAACAAACAGTTTGTCTAGAATTATTATTACAATTTTTTTTTTCGTGATACCAATGCATATTAAATTGAAATTATTTATATACACACACACATATATATATCTTTGTTTTAGTATTTCTCCAGAAATCTTCTGATTCATTAAAACAAACAGTTTGTCTAGAATTATTATTGCCAATTTTTTGCATACCTTGATTTTTTATGAAAGTTGGGTTTTGTAGGAATTTGTTCCCTAGCTTTGTTAAACCATTTTTAAAATTTTTTTTTTATTTTTCAAAATTTTTTTTTATTTACTCTTACTAAAGATTTTTACATTTATTCTTAATTTGTTAAAATACTTAATATTTTACTCTACAATTTATATTCATACTTTACTAAAATGGAATAATAGATTGTTATGGGAAAATTTTCAGAACTGAGTTCAATACTCATAAAATGTATTGAATGTAAATGTTTGATTGTATTATTTTGAATTTTATGATTGTGGAATGTGGAACATTCCGTTTAATATTAAGATACTCTTTTAAGTTTGTTAATTAAGCTATGTATTATTCAAATACTGCGTAATTCAAATACTCTTTTAAGTTTGTATTACTGCAAGTGCTTGATTATAATGTCATCATTGATTAAAACTGTATGTAAAAACATCGATTGTATTTTATATGATGCGTTACAGAGATAATCATATGAACATGTGCAATAAAGCATACTTCAATTTCCATGCTAAAGCTTAAAATACTAGTCATAAAAATGTATTATCAATTTGTAACTGCCAATTTGCAGCTTTTAAAAATGTTGTTTAATGTCATATAAAAGCAACTGATGTATGCAGTTTTATAAACACAAAAAGATGCCTTTATGTTAGAAACCAAATTTAGTTGCCAATGCAATTAATTGAGATATCAGTGTTTTATTTCAGTGAAGTCACGAAGCATTTTTTAATTGATCAAATTAGAAAACCTTTTGTATCTAATAATTTTTTGTAAATGTATGAAAATTTATTTGTTTAAATTAGAATTGATTATTTCTCTTTATTCAAAACTTTTAATGCTTAAAGTTAAATTTTTTTTATATTTTAGTGTGGAATATTTCTGTATTATTTTCAGGCCATAACTAAATGATTTTTAGAATTGAATAATGTGTTATTTGGTTTCAAAGTAATATATATATTTGAGGTCTTAGAAACTTGATGTGAGAATTTTTTAAGTTAAAGAGTTTATTCAAAAAATTTTTTATCTTCTTTTTTCTGTGTGTTATGATAGGCTTAAAAATTACATTTTTGCAAATAACTTTAATTTGTTTAAAGATTCCATTCTTTTGAATGCATTCTCATGAATAGATTATCATTTTTATGAATTCATTATTTGCTAGTACAATTCGGTGTCACTATTTTTTTGTGTGAAATATTTAAATTGCACAACATAAATATTTTTATAACATCATATAATTCTTGTCATTGAGTTATATTTTAATGTAATATAGCATTTTATTTTTGACTTTCATGGCTTGAAATTGGTATGATTATAACTTTAATTTCTATTTTCCAAGAATAAATTTGTTTTTTAATGTTCTATTTTACATCCAAAGCAATGGGTTTATATCAAAGTATGAATACTCTAATGAAGTGATAAATTGCTTGAAATACATTTTTATGAACAGGTTTCCAAAGCAATAATAATCATGACTCATAACCTTGATGATGCTCTTGAGTTTGTATGTCTTCTAATTTCTGAAATATTTTCTGGAAATTAGTTTGTTGTAAATTGTTTTCATCTTTTCAGTCTCATAAATATATTGTAACTTTCTCTTTTAAGTACTGTTTTTCCTTTTTTGTTTTCTTTCCCCTCAAAAAATTATTTTAGTTTAACCTTTCTGAATTATTTGTTAAGTGCGTACATGGCTATTGGGAATGCTGCAAAGTTTTAATAGCTTAGACTTATGGTGTTAATAAAGTTTCTTATTCATGCATTATGTTGTTATTATCATTGATCAAAGTATTGCTCATTAATTTTGCCTAATTTAATTATTTTCTTGATAAGTCAATATATAACCTAATTCATTCTTTAAAATTAAAATAGTTTGACTATTTATAATCTCTTTTAAGTCCCTGATTAGATGATTTTTTTATATCTATGTATTATTTTCTAATAGTGTTCTAGGCTCTGATTCTTTTTCTTTTAATCAAACAGATGATCAAATTCCCAGTAATACAACACCTATTTCTTATGAATATTCATTGCACAAAGGAAATTAAATAATTAAAATTCTTTGACAATAGTGTTCTATATCTTAAAATTTTGAATTTAAATTACGTTAACTTATTTTTCTGAAAAATATTCAATTTTATTGAGATTTGAAGGATCAGGAACATTGTAATTGAGGAAAATAACTAGATCACTAATATCTCATGTCATTCAGAAAGCATTATTAGTGGCTGATCATTGTTAAAACTATCAAGGTAAGATATCTGATACCTCCCTACAAGAAGTACAATGGACTTTAAGTGGGTTTATTAGCCTGTATCTGTAAGATTTTTATGATATAAATTTAAATATTCCCTCTTAAGTTCAAGGTAATGATATCCTAAAGAGCAAAAGTTTTTGATTAAAATCTGATATGTGAACACAACTTAAATATTAATTATTACCATATATATTAATTTTATTTAGTTTTTATATAATAGCATATTATTTAAAACTAAAACCAGCAATCGGGTTACATTTTATTGATGAATGAAAGTATTAATGATGGAAATAATATTTTTTTAAATGTGGGTTATTAGTAGTACAACATTCAAGAAAGGCTAGATTTCTTTTTGTTTTGACGAGAATAATTTTTACTGACTAGCGGGGCACACATAATTTTGGAACTGGATTTTAAGAACACCATTGCATTGCAATTTCTTAAATCATCTTGCATCAAGTGAAATTTTTGTAATTATTTATTACTATTTGAAGGTTTTGATCCCAGTAGTCTAACATTTGGAGCATTGTAGATTCTGAATTACATACTTGCCATTTAGATGAGCTTGATGCATGTTAAATTTTTTAAGGTGTTAAGTCCTTACATTGGCACGGTATGGAAGTATGAAGGATGTGAAGCCAGCTTAGATGTTATCCTCGTCTTCTTACTGTAGTTCAAAGTAATGAAGCTCATCTTTCAGCTCATAACTTTAAGCTTGTTACTCGAAGCTTAGCTTTGGATATTTTTGAAACATAACTTTAATAAAAACAATTGACCTGAATTCCATACTTCCAAAGAAGCCATTTGACATAATGGAAGCTGGTAGCATAGTATATTTTACATTATAACCACCTCCAAAGCCTTGATTGAATGTGAATAAGAGGTTTATAAGGAGGTACATCTTTTGGTTATCTGATTGTGATTTGAAAGTATAAATTCTATCATTAGTTTTGTTTACTTAATGCAACATTAATCCAAGATATTTTTTAAAAATTACCCATTTTGCATAACATCATGATTCTGAGTTATTCAGATTTTGCAGCTATTTATTAATTACAGTGTATATTTTTTAAAATTATGTTGTAATCTGATAATTGTTTTTTTTCTTGAAACCGTTTGCATGTATTCCTTTTCTTCAGTATGGTATAAATCTTAAACATCTGTGTAAAAAGAAGAGTCCTATAACGAAGAATGTGGTGTAGGATATGTTGTGGTGCTTGTTACTTTCTAGTAAACGATGTTAACTTAAAGGATTTCTTTGTGTGCCCCAAGTGCTTTATTTATAGGAAGCAAACTGCCATATTTCCGTTTCATCCATGTATCTCATTCTGCTCATTTTATCGTGTGAATATACCTGCTTATTCAAATATCATTGTTACAGTGTACATAGATTTCATTTTCTTGCTGTTTTACATAAACCAATGTATTAAATTTTTTAACCAAAAAAAACTGTCTTGTGTCTTTATTTTTTTCATCTTTAGCCTAAAACCATGATTATCAAAAATTTCGTTTAATCACTTTGTTCTGTTATTTAAACATACTAAATATCGAGGAACCAAATATAAAAAGAGAGTAAGGAAGTTATTGAAAATGGAATAATTTATAAATTAAAATCAGAGAATTTATGAGTTATATAAAAGCCGCAGATTATAATAAAATAAAAAATTCCAAGACACTAATACTTAAAATGTATAGGAATAAAAACTGTTTTTTCCCATTATGCAATTTGTTTTTTATAAATTTTAAGAACAATCCCATTTCAAAGAACTAAAGTATGTTTTTCTTGGATGCAATTATACATCTTCGACATGACAAGTTATTAGTAGATCTGGAATGTAGGTAAAATGAACTGGATTTGTTTAATTTCAGTGTTAGTACTTATTCTGATTTTATGCAATTTCTGCACGCTCTTAAATAAGAAAGGGGAGGGGGGACACCAGCACATCTCAAAAACAATCTCGAAATTTTGCATTGCCTTTACATTAAGTATATGTGTTTTAAATTTTCAAGAACATTGAGACATGTTAACTTCCATCAAGGAGCTTATTTCTACTGTGTAACTGGTATTCACAATGAAAGAAGTTATTGTGAACAGTTTTTCATATCTCGTTCGTGTTGCAGTTCCCTAAAGGTGACCAATAATGCCCCTTCATGTTGTCAAAGATCTTAAACCAGCGTTTCTCAAACTGTGTGTGGGGTGGCTGTGGTAGCCAGGGTATAGGTATTGGATCGTGGCTTGCCTTGTCACGGTTAGACCCAGTACCACTAAAGACCAGCCCGTGTAGACGTGATCGCGTTAAATCTGTCGAGAGCTGAAACGTCCTCCGTTGGTGTGGAGTGGTAGTTAGGAGAGGGGATGCCAGCTCAAGATTTCGTCCCGTCATTGACCATGAGTTCAAATTACGTGGTCCATCTCCAAAAGCCCTCGTGTAGCTGAACAGTGCGACGTTAATATTCAATCAATCAATTCTCCACAGCTAAATGTTATTCGCATCATCAAATTCTTCCAATTGGTGAATTGAGTAAAATGGATATTAAGTTCTTAAATCTGTCATAGCTTGGAGCATTATTAACTTTGGTAGATCCTGCATTAATGTGAAGTGTGTTAATCTTTTTTCCCAAAAATCCGAGAGAAAAAAAAAAAAGCAAAAGTTTGTTCATAAAAGAAGATATACGATTGATTCGTATAGGAAATGAACAATATTTTCCTTGTAATATTCAAGGCATGACAAAAAAACTTGGACAAATTTCTTGCCTCCTAGAATAGTTAACGAACGTCCTTTTAATTGGTGTTTTCATGTTTCTTTATCTAACACTTTAATAATAAAATAGGCCGCGGTAGCCGAGTGGTAGAGGTATCGGACCGTGGCTTGCCTTGTCACGAGTTCGAGCCCAGTACCACTAAAGACCCGCCGTGTAGGGCAGCGTGGACGCTAAATCTGTCGAGAGCTGAAACGTCCTCCCGTTGGTGTGGTGTGGTAGTTGGGAGGGGGGTGCCAGCTCAGGTGTCGTCCACGTCACTTGACCACGGCTCAAAATTACGTGGTCCGTCGCCAAAGTCGGTCATGATCTGGGTCGGTTTTGCGCAAGTGGCAAAACACCTTTGGTTTTATGGAAGAGGGCGTTAAAATCAATCAAAAAGTGACCCAGAGGGACATTATTGAAGCTGTTGTTCTTCTGTGGGACCAAAAATTTCGGAAATGTAATTTGGATGCTTCAACAAGACTGCACCAGTTTGCAAGGCCAAAAAGACAAGAGTGGTGCAAGGCGAATTTTCTTAACATCATATCTGAAGAATGACCACCCTACTCGTCGGCAGTCAATCCCATGGATTACAGTGTATGGTCCGTTTTAGAGTACATGACCTGCATTAAACCGCACAAAACTTTGGACTCTCTAAAGCAATGACTTCTGTGGGAATGGGGTATATTAAAAGTAAAAGACTTGAGGTCCCCATGTTGAAAATTTCTGCAAGTCTTTGCGCCTCTGCATTGCTGCAAACGGCGATCACTTTGAAACCAATTAAATTTATTTACTTGTACGTTACTTATTGTTATTTGTTATATTTTGTTAATTTCTTAGTTTCTTATAAAGTTATATAAAAAATGTTGTCCGTTTTTTTTTTTCCGCACCCTGTATTAAATTTAAATTATTTAAATGTCCCATTGCATAGGTAGGAAAAGCTAAATCCCAAGGCCAATCTTCATTCTTGAGTAGCAAACACTCACTGAGAGCAGTTCATTGTTTTCTTCTAGACAGCGCACTAGACCCTCTTTTCTTCTAGACAGCGCACACAACAATGAAGAATTGTTTTCTACATTATAATTTTTTATTATAATTCAATTAAGTGTATTTCAAATAAGTTTTTATATGTTTCTTTTTGTCTGAGACAACCGCATTTTAAGAAAATTGGCATATTTATTATTATCTTTTTAAACTTTTCAATAAGTCTAAGACTTGCCACTGTTATAATTCAACGGTGCCACACTGAAGATGACCGTGGGTCAACCACCCCTGCTCTAAGGCCTAAAAACAGTTTTTTTTTTGAACAAGAGGAATTAATCGCCACAGAAACTTATAAATTCCCGAATTTCAAGTATGAAATTACTGTGCGGGAACTGCATATCTTGTATTGGCCTCCCCCCTGGAGAAGCCTCCTCATCTAATCGACCTAAATCTGGGGAAGGTAAAGACTAATATATAACCCAGACTAACCATGATAAATCCAATTTATTATGACCAAAGATAATATTCCAAGACAAGCAAATTATAAAGGGAGTTATATAACGAGAGCTCAAACCCTATGTGAATAAGGCACGAAATCTGAATACCTTAACTCTTTACTCAATGTTATCTTAAAAATCCTAACGTCCTTAATTTATTTTAATAGTTAAAGTCCAACCTTTAGTCACGCGGCGAAATTCTGATCCTTACCGTAACAGTACTGCTTTCAGCGACTCAGCTCCTTTTCCTTCTACCCTACGATTATTAAACTTCAACTGTATATATACAGTAAGACCCCGCTTAACGCTGTTTCGGTTTAACGCTTTTATATTTGAATAGTAAGATTCTCTGAAGTTGTACGCAGCCTTAAGCCGCATTCACACCAAGGCGCACAAACGTCGAGTGTTAAGTGTCTAGCCAATTAGAGTCTTCCTCTCGCCCGAGAGTCTCTGATTGGCTGGCCTAACCTCGACTTGCCCTGTGTGAATAACTGTGGGCTTCCCGATATCCGAAGCAGTTTATCTGTGTTTATTCTTTCCTGCGGTATTATACGAACCTATTTTTATCGTCTCAAGTATTTGTTGACGTTTTTGTAAGTATAAATTCATATAATATAACGATTGCTATATAGTGAAAAATATTATGATTTTTAGTTTTTATCATGAGTGATATTAAAAAACACGAAAATAAAGCAACAAGAAAAAACATTTTACTAGAAACTAAAATGCAAGTGATTAAAAGATTAGATACTGATGAACGTCAATCTCAAATGGGTGCTGCTTTGAGTTTGGCAACTTCAACAATAAGGACCATTCTTAAGAATAAAGAAGAAAATACTGTCATAGAGGCAACTGCAACTACGACAAGCTCAGCAACTAGAATTATCCGTTCTAGAAATAATACAATAGAGGAAATAGAAAAAACGACTTTCTATATGGATTGACGATAAAATTAAACGTTATATGCCATTAAGCCAATCTACCTTCTTGATAAAAAGGCAGAAAATTGAAAATACAGAAGAGACTGAATGATCGGAAATGTAAACATACTGACTTATTTATTTTTATATGCATAGTCGTTTACAATGTTTCTACATTTGTAATAAATACATTTTTATTTTATTGTTATAAAAAACATAGCTAATAAATTTAATGGTAAAATACTTGACCAATTTTTATACCCATCTTCTCATAACCCCTTTATTTACATGATGAGATAATCTCGTTTTACGCTGTTTCATATTACGCTCAACTTTGATGGAACGTATACCCCTCGTTAAGCTGGGTCTCACTGTACTAGCTAATCTGCACATCATGGTTTTTTCTTGAGAGGGATGGCTGTGAAGTAACGCGATTGCTGGCCCAAAGATTCTCGTAAAGCCCCGTCACAATCTGAAAGAGGGGAGCATGCCCCCTATTAACCATTTTTTTTTGTTCTATTCTGTAGCTACTGTTTCATACCTTCCGACTTCGATGAGTGTTACGTTCGATTATGCGAGTGTATTTTAAATGTTGGATGGTTACTTTTTTACATTATATCAACCCTATATTCATACCAAATTTACTTAAAATGTGTCCAGTATAGAGATAATTGGTAAAATCTAAAAATTATCTTAATTTTGACCACTAGTGTATATACCTATACGTCACTGATGTAATGAATTGTAATACTAAATTTTAATATTTTCGGCCTTCTGCCGATGTTGTCCGCATAAATTTTGCTTGTTCTTGGTGGTAGATTAACTTATGTTGGGATTCGTACAAATTCTTTGGAAATATGTCGATGTCTTTCATTTATTTACATGAGTCTTTCATATACATTGGTGTCGCAGAATGCTAAACAAGTAACATAAAAAATTCTTTAACGTCAATTACTACTTCGTTAGAAAAATGTATTGGCGCCATCTGTTGCAGCTAGTTGTAACTACGACAGAAATAACGTAGAATAGAGTTAAAATTAAAAAATAAAATTTAATTAATGAATTAGTATTTGAAAAAACTGTATTAACATCAAGTGTCATCCACAACAAGTTTAAAAAAATGTATTTGAACTTGAATGGATGAAAAGAAAGTATTTTATTAACGATTGAAAATTTGAACAAGATGCATACATATATATAAAGAGAGAGTGAACTAATAGTAGGAATTGAGAAAAAGATGAAAAGGACTCTCGAGCTGATTGAGTTTGATGACACGTGACACATTTTTCTCTTCGCACTAAATATATACATATATATTTATATAGAGAATTAGCCTATATATATACACTCACTTCCAAAAGTTAAGCACGAAGATGTAAAATGCAAAAAAATCAACAAATACTGCTTTGATTGACACAAAATTTGGCAGTAAAGTAGCATATATATTTATACATAAAACGAAATCAATAATTATATACAAAAATGAAAACAATATTAAATTTTTGTAAGTTATCAGATAATGTCATACTGGAGACTTAAACAGAATTATGTATAAAGTGAAAATAAACAGCATAAAATGAAAAAAAGGACATTAATAGGGTATGTGATCCCTCCTCATCTGTATGCAAAATTTACACCTTCTGACTATGGTCTCAATTAGGTGGTCAACCACCGCAGAATTAAGCAATCGCCATTCTTCTTGTAGAGCAGTTTCCAGCTCAATAAGAGTGGCTGGAGGAAAGAAACGTGAAGATACAGCACGGCCGAGAGCACCCGAAAGATGGGAATATGCTGGCCACGCCATACGCGCAATCCCTTCACTCTCCAGGTAGTCATCGACGATGTCAGCTTTATGGGGACGTGCGTTATCGTCCATTAAAACAAAGATAGGGCCAACTGCTGCAGCGTACAATCTCACAATAGGTTCTAGAACTTCATCTCGATACCGGACAGCCGTCACAGAACCCCGTTTAAAGATGTCGGTCGGTGCGGTATCCTAATAGAAATCCTGTCCACACCATAATGCTTCCACCACGGAATGCGTGATGTTCGATGATGTTTTGGGCTGTTGCGTGTTCCTTGTTTACGCCATATCCTTTTCGCTAGTCATCTGGTCCCAGAGCAAATCTTGACTCATCAATAAACATGACATTGCCCCAGTCAGACACGGGCCCAAATTTCCATGTTCCCGGACCATTTTAATGTGCCCCTCTTGATTGGACGGATAGAGGGAAAACAAACTCGAGGTCCGGGCATCAAATTTATATGTAATCTTCGGCGTACGTATTGCAGATATAGCCTTACCAATGGACGCTGTAACCATAAATTTACACGTGGGAGGTAGCTCTGCGATTCCGCTTGGGTACAATAGCAATATATCCGATCTTCCGCGGGGGTTGTAACCTTGGGCGACCACCTACGGGCCTTTCGGACAACTGTCCTTTTGCGGTTTGGAATTGTTTCCATAAACGTGAAGTACAGAATGATGCACCGAAGAAAAGAGCAACATCTGTGATCGACTGTCCTGCTTCAATGCGCCCCACAGTACGCCAGCACTCAGAATCTTCCATTCGTTTTCTGGAAGTCATAGAAACAAGTATGTCTTGAAAACAAATTGTACGGAAGTTTTGAACACCTATCAGCACTTACAATCAACTTCTGTAACCTTTCATAAAACTAACTTCTTATAAGACTGCCCTTTTTGCATATTTCTTGACATGAAAAGCAGGGTTGGCCCCGTGTTACCTAACATATTTGAATATTTCCATCTACCTCTGCAGAGAGTTGATTCTCTTCAATTCTGTTTGGGTTTTGGGGGAAAATTCCCGGGTTTTACCCCGTGCTTAATTTTTGGGAAGTGAGTGTATATAAGTTTTCCAAAAATTCCGGGGGGATAGGGGGCCAATTTCATTAATGAAAGTAGAATTCGGTTAACCCGGGGTAAAATTTCCCATAAAAATACATTAAAATTTTTTTTAATTGGGCCCCGGAGACGGAAAAAAAAAAATTTTAAAAAAAAAAAAAAAATTTTTTAATAAAATTTTAGATAACCCCTCAAAATCACAAACCGAATTTATTTTTGATGTTGAAGGTTCATAAAATCTAAAAAAGTAACCCTCCCGGGCCCTCAAATCCTCTTAGCACAATAATTTTTTTTCCCCTTTTTTTGTAAAAAAAAAAAAAAAAAAACCCTCTTATATGAAATTTTTAAAATTGAACCCCTTTTTAAATTTTAAACTGAGGTTTGTTTTTAAACCAACCATCATTCGATCTTCTGTTTTAAAGGGGGAACTCAGTTCTTCCCCTTCTTGCCCCTTCTCTAATGCTTTCATGAGATCATCGGGTTGTCAGCTCCTGATTGTGGGAATCCAGCAGTTCTTGAACGTCATCTCTATTCACTAGCAAATTTATTTGACTTTCAAGATCGACAACTTTTTCAATCCCATTATCAATTTCATCAGGCTCTGGCACTGATTCTGCCTTACTTTCAATGAGGGGGGGGAAGAACTAACCCAACAGATTTAAAAAATAACAGCTCCGGACAGAGGTGTCACTTTTGTCTAGTGGATAATTTTTACTAGGCGGGCGAATCCGAAGGTGGGGGGTTCTCCCCACATTGGTAAGGGGGGGCCTAAAATTAAAAAACCCCAAATTTTCAAAACTGTGGGGCCCATCTCCCCAAAAATAAAATTAAATTAAAAAATTAAATAAGAAGGGGGAAGAAAAATAAGTACAATAATAGATGAATAATAAAATAAAGAAAAAAAAAAACACGCTCTCCGTTAAAAAAATTTTTTCCCCTTTTTAAATTGACTTCTTTGGGAAAAAAAGTTAGGGGTATCTATATAAAAAATTTAGCCAGAACAGTCCCCGGGACAAGGTGACCCACTTTTATCTAGTAGATATGTTACTAGGCTCCCAACCCAAAAAGTACGGGTTTTTAATACCACATATGTAAAAATTTTTAACATGTCAATTTTTTCGAATAGCTGTACAATGGTATTATTATGATCAAACAAATATTTTTAAAATCCTGATATGGATCTTTTGAGTGGGGATAACTTTCCAAGTATTTTGAAAAAAGCATAAATAGATAATATTTATGATATTTAGTGTCCTTAGATTAAAAAAATGTATATAAACTTTTTTTAAAAAAATAGTATTACAATGAAAAAAATTTTAAAATTAATTTTTTTTAAAAAAAAAAGGGAAAAAGAATGCCCCTTTTTTAAAATAGTCCCTTTTTCCAAAAAATGCTTCTTTTATATAATAATTTTTTTTCCCTGTCATAGCCCCCCACCCTCGGGAAGGGCTAAAACAAAAATTTTTTGAAATATATAACTTAGAAGGTTTTACCCCATTTTTTTACGCCCAAACAAAAGGGGGGGAAATTTTAAAAAAAAACCCGGTAATTATTTCAATGGGTTGAACTGAAAAAAAAGGGAAATTTTTTTCAAAAATCCCCAGTTGAGTCTCTTACAGAGGTCTGAGTTTAAAATTAAAAAAAATATTATTATAACAAAGTTTTTACAAAAGGGAGAACTTTTAAAAAAAAAAAGGTTATTCAAGTTAATTTTTTGGGAAATTTTTTTATTTAAAAAAATTTTTTTAAAAATTTTCCTTAAAAAAAATTTTTATACATGTATTCAAATTTCCAATGACACTAAATATCACAAAAATTTATCCATTTATCCCTTTCAAAAATCACATTTCCCGGGAAAAGTAGTCGGAATTTAATGGGGTTAAAAAAATGTTTTCCCAAAAAATAGACTTTTGGAAATTATATTTTTAAATTAATGTTTTTTAAAACTCTCTCTCTCGGTAGCATTTTGATTACACGAAATGTTTTCTCTTTTGCTTTTTGCTCTCTGAGAGGGAAAGACAAATGTTGATTTCGGAAATAGAAACCGGTATTCAAGGGAACGTGTTTTCTTTCGCTAACGATGCTTTGTAATGCATTTAGCAATCGACGGTTAATGGGTCATTATATTAACAGTTCAATGGTAACTGACCGGAGAGATTGCTTCTGGCATTCGCAATTTTCTGTGCCTCCTTTTCAGAGGATTACGATTATGAAAGAAAGAATTTGCAATGGAATTGCCATATCCCGGGAAAATTTTCTTAAAGGGTTTTGGGATGCTTTTAAAGGGAGGGAAAAGGTTTTTGGGAAAAGAAACCCGGAACACTTTTTTATCCCGGAAAACTACCCTTAATTTTTGATAACGTTAAAAATTTTTTCATACCCCGGATAAAAACCCCCGTGGGATAACAAAAAATTTTACCCCCAAGGATTTCCCGGGCAGGGTAATTTTTAATGTAGATCCCCCAAACATCCAAATATTTTTTTTTTTCTGATGTAGTGTGGTTTCCCCTTTTTAAATATTTGGGAAAAAATATATATTTATTTAATCTAAGCTGTACCATTATTTCGATGTTAAATTTACTGAAAATTTTGGGTTGCGACTTTTGAATCCCTGGGGAATTTTTTTTTTTTGTGGATGGGACAATTAGAATAATTTCAGGTTCATGTATGTATTTAAAAAATTGAAAAAATTTGGGAAAAAAAATTAATTTTTACTGAGAGGGGCGACACCGGCTGGCATCCCTCTCCAAAGGCCCACCCCCCCGCCCGGGGGGGACATTGAGTTTTCGACAGATTTTTTGTGCGTCCGGGGTTTCCCTTGAACGGTGGGGGCTTAGTACAAGGGGGTCGAACTTTATGACACCCCCGGCCCTTGCCCGGGCCTGGACCTCCCGAGCTACCACTTGTTGAGATCTAAGTAAAAAAAAAATAATTATTCTAAAACCATTTTAAGAAATTAACATTTCACTATCTCAAAAAATCTTTAATAAATTAAAATAATAAGACTAATTGCTTCACATATTTGTAAAATATGATTGGGGGTACGAGACTTTCTACAATAATTTTACAATATGCGATTATTTTTTCATGCTTTATAGGAAATTCGTTCTATGGTTTCATTATATACGTATTATAGTTCGGTTCCCGGGTTGTTTTGGCCTTTGAGCCCCCGTCCCCCCCAAAAAAAAGACCCCCGGGCCCCCCACACAATTTAAAGGCCCCCCCCATGAACCTAAAAGTAGCCCAAAACAAGCATAAAGTATAGTCAAAACAAAAAACCCCAAACAAAAAATAAACGTGCCTTTTCAATCTCACAAACCGGCTCGACCAACTGCCGCCTTTTCAATGAATGAGTAATGATGGTGTATGATGATAGGCCTAGGCCTGTACATGGACGAAGCTCATCACAAGTATATATCACATGATATTGTTCGAAATTCCCAGTTTTTTAGAAAATACAACCGGAAAAAACATTTGACCGTTGAAATTATTCGAATTTTTAATCCCGGGGGTGGTCGAGAACAGGGGGAAAAACCCCCATTCGGTCAAAGGGCCTGGGCAAGGGGGATAGTTGACCAAGCCTTAAGACGTCCGTGGTTCGTTCCCTGTTAATTTTTTTTTTTCCCGAGTTGGGGTCACCCGACGTTCGATTTAACCCCGGTTAAAAATCCGGGGAATTAAAGCAATACTAAAAGCGAATTCTTTTACTAAGTCCTTTTCTGTACCCCTTCTGATCGCACCACCCCTTTTTCTCCCCCCCTGCCAACCAAACCCCTCTCTTGACCCCCGCAGACCCCAAAATTTCATTCCCAAACAATTTCTTCTTCACCTGTCGCCCTTCTATAATAACAGAGCGCACGTTTCCGTCTTTTAGGGATCTAGGAGGATTTTCCTCGTTAGGAAAATGTAGCGTCTTCGCGTCTTTTGAAACCACCCCTTTTTTTTTGAAATGGGAAAACTTTTCAAAAAGGAAAAAAAGGCCACACTGCCTTTATCATTTTTTTTTTTTGTTTTTTAGAGTGAATAATATTGCAACAGTTATATAAAAATACCTAAGCCTAAAAAGAGGCGATCGTAAAAAGAGCTTAATCGTAATAAAAGCTGGCCTATTCGGAATTAGCTAAAGGGAACCAGATTCTGTAATTCTTTGGTTATTTTTATGAAATGGTGGAGGGGATTATATGTATACGAAAAAAAAAAGACTTTTTTTTCTTTATAAAAATAATCTATAGGCAGAGTTAAAAAAAAACGAGCACCTTTGTGAAGTAGTTGGGTTTTATAACGATAACAACGATGATGATGAGCAGTTTTTAGCAATGAAGAAAAATTTTATTGTTGTTTATTAAAATGCATTTCTCATAAACTCTTTTCCTGACCGAAGCTCTCGGGAGGAGAGGGAAGGGAGGGTTCAAAAATTTTCTTTTGACTTAGGATGCAGAAATGTATAAATCCGGCTCTGTAGAGACACGATATTTCAAATTTAAACTCCATGTGTATGGTATGTTTCTAAAGTCTTACAACATATAATTCAGAAAACTTTTAGGGGCAATAATAAATAAAATTAAAAGATTTTACTTGATCTTAGAAACTAAGACTTAAAATTACATGGCTTGAATTAAGCCCCAATCGTCAATAGGTAATCCATAAAGCACTAGTGGTCACTAGAAAGAATAGTTGTGTCCTCTTCCCCCCAAAAAACCTGAGCATTTTGTTTGAACTTTTATTGTTTCATTAATAATAACCGTTACCCACTCACTTTGCTTGACATTTCATGATGTGTGTGTGCTGTATAACTATATATTGTTTTTAAGTTATGGACAGAGATATCTAAAACCTACTATAAAGATTTCGATTGCATTTGGAAACATTGTTATAGTCGTAAAGAGGACAAAACTTGAACTTCTAAAATAGAAGCATATATATCTTTTACGGCCCCTCAACTCCCCCTTTATAGTCGATATTCATAAAATACATTCTTGGCGTATCTCTTATAAACAAAAGAAACATGTACGTGATATTTAAAGTCTGTAGGTTTAATTGTTAAAAAATCGAACTTTTGTATCTAACATCCCCGTAACTTGCTTGGGAGTTGATTTCCACAAACCCGTTCTTGGAGGATTTCTACTCAATAAAAGTAACATGCCTACCGAATTTCAAGTCTGTAGGTTTAACAGATCCGAAGATCTCGTGATGAATTAGTGTGTCGCTTTTTTGAATTGGATTTTTATCCTATATGGCGACATTAAATCGTCAAGTTGGGGATAAATAGTGTGAACAAAAATAGGGCTGCTTTTTTATTCTTATAACTGTGTTTACTTGCATGGTTTATGTTTTTCGGTAAGTATAATTTTGCGCAATAATAAAGTATATTTGAAAAAAAAATGAAACCAAATGACTTATAAAACTCCAGATTAATCCAAATTGAATTGATACATTGATCCAAAACGACTACACGTTATTATGTATTCTTTTTACAATTTTGGTTTATTTTAGTTCTAAATAGTTACATACTAATATTTAGTGTTATTAACCTTATGGTCCCGTAAGGGTTAATAATCAAGTTGGAAAAAATGGGGAAAAATCAACATTTTAATCTATTCTTTTCGATCTAAATATAAGATTCTCCTTTTTTAATTAGTTCACAATCTCCCTATATATATATATATATATATATATATATGATGAATCCCTAGCCCTTCAAGTGTCAGTTGGGGTAAACTTCATACCAGGACAACTCAACCCACCTCCCGCATAAGAACTTTGACTTCTACTTTCGCCGGACTTAAAAAATACACGTATACTAACGACTCACGCGCTGCTGATCAACGCTGAAAGAGATCTCGTCTTGTCATGGCTTGAAGTACAGACTGTTTTGCTGAACCTTGGAATAAAATATAATATGATAAACGGCTGCACGTTGCATTTCCCTGTCAAGAATTACTCCAATACATGATATATATATATATATATATATATATATATATATATTATCTGCTAATTATGCCATAATCTGTAAATATTATTACAGTAAAATATTAAATAATCACATTTTAAATAATAATGCATTTCAAAAATCAATTCATAGTAATAGAGAAGATGATAATCGTCTTTTAGCTTTGAACAAAAGACTGAATATTCATCTAAATAATATTAAATATCCGCATTTTTAACACCAAAATTTCATAAAAGCCCTATAAAATTTCGTAGTATCACTAATGGGTACAATACATATATCACGAGGTCTGGTAAGATCTTACAGTCTCTTCTTCAAAATTTAATTGATAATTTACAAAACACGGCAATAATTAAAATAGCTTAGAAATTGCCAGAGTTACTAAAGATGTGTTAATTTTTCCATGCATGGCTTTGACTTCGAGGACCTTTTTAATTCTATTGATATTGATGATATGATTCGGGTTCTACAGTTAATTTATGATAAATATGAGCTATATACTTCAATGAAAAAAGAGAAATTCGATATTCTTGTTAACCTCGTATTAAAAGAGAATTTCATTGCATTTAATCAGAATCTTTATAAACAGATCAAAGGATTACCTCAGGGTGGTCCAGCTAGTAATGTTTAGCGAACCTGTATTACATTTTTTGAAATTGACCATATTGTTAATGATTCTTACTTGATTTATCGTTATATAGATGATTTAATAATTTTGGTAAAAATAATGAATATAAACCAAATATTACATTCTACCCTGACTATCTCAACCTCCTTAAAACAAACTTTAACTCTTAATATGGTAGAATTCTTGGATTTAGATTTGCATCTAATTAACAATAATGTAGTCAATAACATTTTTGACAAAAGAGATTCTTTAAGTTCCATATAATTAAAATTCCTGTATGGAACAGTAACTTGCATTTATCAATTTACAGAAATGTTATTTTGAATTTTTTATTTAGAAATGATAACTTAACTACCCACAAAATCGATAAATTTAATAATACAAATTTTTTAAAAATGTTGTTTAGATCATGAATACCCTTTTAACTTCTTAAGAACTTATATTCATCACAAATATATTAGTCGTCTTGCTACTTCTGATTCCAAATCCACCACACAACAATAGGATTTCAAAGTCAGCATGTTAGTGGTCTTGCTGTAAGATTATATCATAACACTCATATCACAGTTTACATCTTTTCCACAACATCTTACACATTTTGACAACCAACCAAATTAGAACCCAGCAAATTTACATTTTTGACAATCAACCAATTCAAAGCCTACCAAAATTGATTGTCATCTATCTCGATATCTATCTATGCTCGTTAGTGTAAAAGGTAGTTCAAAAAGATACGTTCAGAGATACCCAAGACTCTTGATTCTATTGGAAAGGATCTGTAAGTAGGAAGATTTCGTTTTAATAATTTTTTTTTCTTCTTTAAGAAATTGGGGAGAATTTGTTTCAGAATATTAATCAGTGGTTTTATCATACTCTCTGTGAGTTTTGCATACTTTGAATTTTGTTTATTTTTATATACTTTGAATTTTTTTATATATTTAAATTTTTGTTTCTTTTATTTGGTTTTCCTACCGAGTTGCAAAGGGGAAGGTTGGCGCCTTAAAACAGCTCAACCCACTTATTCGGTCCTAAGTCCGAAATTGCATTCTGACCGCTAGGTTCTTTTTATAGTTCCTTTTAGTATTTTTTCGATCTTCATGTTTTGCTTTTATATTCTTATTACGTTATTTCTTGTTATGTTCATTATCTATTATTTCTGGTTTTTGAAATATTATACAAATTTATTTTATATATATATATATATATATATATATATATATATATATATATATATATATATATATATATATATATCTTGTTCAAATTTTTCAGTCATTAATAAAATACTTTCTTATTCATGCATTCAAGTTCAATTTTTTTTTTAAACTTGTAGTGGATGATACTTGACGTTAATACAGTTTTTTCAAATATTGGTTCTTTAGTTAAACTTAATTAATGAATGAATAGTAACACACTAAAATAATAATCCAACACCAAATATAAAAAGGAAAATCGCTCGTTGTGTCCCTGTAGCGCAATGGATAGCGCGTTGGACTTCTAATCTGAAGGTCGTGGTTTCGAATCCTACCTGGGATGGCCTAATTTCTGAAAATGTGATTTATGAATGAATAAATAGTAACAAACAAAAATAACATTCCAACACAATATACAGAATGGAAAATAACTTTCTACTTTTGCCACTTAATAGTGTGATTCTATCATATGTATATACAATGTATATACATATTTATATTAATTGTAACTATTTAATAAAAAGTGAGTAAAATAAAATTTTTCTTTGTTGACCTAAGTAGAAATTAACTTAAAATTTTTTTCATGTTAATTGTTATTTTTATTACTTATTTCAGTTTCTTGTTTCTTGTAATAATGTGTTACTGTGATACACATTGATCCAAATCGAATTGATACATTATATATATATATATATATATATATATATAAATTGCATAAACTTATCTATTTTCTCACGATTTTGGTTTATTTTACATTTAAGGTATCCGACTACGTTCGGAACCGTGATTTTGCAAAAGCGTGTAAATGGATAATATTTATGATATTTAGTGTCACTTAGATTAGAAAATGAATATAAAATTGGGTTAAGAATAGTATTACAATAAAATTTATTTAAGTACAATATTTTGACAAAAAATTAACTTAGAATAACCTTTTTTTCCAAATGTTCTCCATTTGTAAGAAATGCTTCGACTGTATTAATATTTTGCCTGTATATAGCTCAGACCTCTGTACAGAGGCTCAACTAGAATTTTTGAAACGCATAACTTAGAAGTCGGTTTATCCATGTTTTACGAAAACAGAAGGGAGATATTTTAAGAAAATACGCCGATCATTATTTCAAATGGTTGTAACTCTGAAAATAATGTGAATTTTTCAAAAATCATAGTTGAGCCTCTGTACAGAGGTCTGAGCGATAGGCAGGCAAAATATTAATACAATAGAAGCATTTATTACAAAAGGAGAACATTTGGAAAAAAGGCTTTTCTAAGTTAATTTTTGCCGAAGTATTGTATTTAAATAAATTCTTTTTTATCATAATGTCCTTAAAACAGTTTTATACATGTATTCTAATCTAAGTGACACTAAATATCATGAAAATTAATCCATTTATGCGCTTTTTTAAAATCATGGTTCTGAACGTAATCGGATACCTTAAAATGTTACATATTAATGTTTACTCTTATTAACCTTATGGTGCCGTAAGGGTTACTAATCAAGTTAGAAAAAAATGGATAAAAGAACCAACATTTTAATCTATTCTATTCGATCTAATTATAAGATCTTCTTTGACTAAGATTGAGTAAAAAGGAGAATTACAGGGAAAAAGATCCAAATTTTCCACTCCATTTGTCAGTAGAACCACTAGCTCAATTTTTTAAAGCTGTAACCAGATATCACCTCGAGCGCGGAGTTAAAAAGACGAAAACAATGCATTGGAATTAATACAAAAATAACCCAAACGTGCCTTGATGCCTTCAGGAATTTGGCATAGATGAAAAATGCTGATCACCCTGACATTCGGCCTACATCGTACATCACGAGCATCTTGTGCGTGGCGAAAGTTTTGTTCCTAGAACTACACTCGTTATTATTGGACGTTGCTAAAATTATAATTGAAATTCAACGCAAAGACACATAGCAGTCGAATATTCGAGATACTTTCTGAAAAAAGAAGGAAAATCCCACACCTATCCATCTTCTTCACACGGAGGCGAGATGGCTATCGAAGTTACAGAACACAAGTCCCGATTGCTCAATCCAGAAGAAATCAATTTTTCTAGGAGAAAGCTAATCCAAAATTGCAAGAATATTGGTCGACGATGAGTGAGAAACTAAGCTAGAATAACTAGTATATATATTTTACTTGTAAAAAAAAAACATCCTTGTGCAAAGACAACTTCGGTGCGGTTAGCTTAAGAAGATTGCTCAAACTTTCAAATTTTGATGAATATATATAAAAGAGAGATAGAGAATGATGTCAAAGTCAGCATGGGGTAGCCATTATTAAGCAGCACTTGCAATCATCATTCGCGGAATCTTTTAGTTGTTATTGCTCAAAGAAAGAAGGTCCCAGACATGGCAATATAATAATGGATCCATTTTCAGCAAACACGCAGAAGACAGCAATTTAAATATGGGCGAAAAAGAAAATCTTATCAATCTGTCATCCGAAGACAGCGACTAATTTAAAATCTACTCACCCGTATAGAGACCTCCTTCTTCACTCTACATAAAAAAAAAAAAAATGAGTATTCATTGCTGAGTGAAAAAAGTAATAAATAATTTTGGTTCAATTTTCAATGATGTAATTGAGCAAAAGGCATTTTCATTTGTCTCAACAGTTAAAACTCGGTATCTGTCTCGGCTCGTAAATAATACGTCTCTCCATCTGGCAGCAACGTCTCAGTAGAACAAAAAATTCATAAAATCATTTCGAAGAATTATACATATCTATATCTATCTATCTATCTATATATATATATATATATATATCTATCTATCTATATAAAGGAGTAATGATCTCTCTTAAATATAGTTCAATTATTTTATATTAATTAAAACGAACTTTAATTCGTGCGATTAAAGTTCGAATTTAATTTTGTCTTGAGAGCTGAAAATGTCAACTATTTTCGATTTAATAAATTTAATTAATTAAATTTAATTAAATTAAAATTAAATAATTCAATTCTTTTACGCATCTATATGCAGTCGAACCTGTATATAACGAAGTCGCTAAATTCCGGAAAAAAGTTCGTTACATGGAAAATTCGTTATATAGAGGTTAGTCTCTTTTAATATACAATATAAACCATATAAAACAAAGTTTAAATTCATAAACACTATATATTAAAAAAAAGTAATTATTCACACGTTTTTTAAAATTAAGGTATCCAACTACGTTCGGAACCGTGATTTTGCAAAAGCGTATAAATAGAAAATATTTATGATATTTAGTGTCACTTAGATTAGAATACATGTATAAAATGGTTTTAAGAACATTTTGACAAAAAAAAAAAAATTATTTAAATACAATATTTCGGCAAAAAATAAACTTAGAATAACCTTTTTTCAAAATGTCCACCTTTTGTAAAAAATGAGTCTATTAAAATAATATTTTGCCTGTCTATAGCTCAAACCTCTGTACAGAGGCTCAACTAGAATTTTTGAAATAGAAGTGTGTTTATCTATGTTTTACGACAACAGAGGGGAGAAATTTTAAGAAAAAAAAACGCTGATCATTATTTCAATGGGTTGTAACTCTGAAAATAATGTGAATTTATCAAACATCATAGGTGAGCCTCTGTACAGAGGTCAGAGTTATAAACAGGCAAAATATTATTACAATAGAAGCATTTTTAACAAAAGGAGAACATTTTGAAAAAAGGTTGTTCTAAGTTAATTTTTTGCCGAAATATTGTATTTAAATAATTTTTTGTCAAAATCCTAAAACAATTTTATACATGTATTCTAATCTAAGAGACACTAAATATCATGAAAATTATCCATTTATGCTCTTTTTCAAAATCACGTTTCCGAACGTAGTCGGATACCTTAATATATGCTTATTTTATATAGCTTAACCATGAAAAAAAAAAAAAAAAATTTGGGAAAACAAGAAAAACAGTGTGGGAAAATGTGTAACTGTTTTTTCTATTAAGAAAATAATTTTATAAAATTAATAATTTTAAGGACTTTTTTAAATTGAAAGAAAACAAGTAATTTTAAAACTTTAAAAACAATTTTTATAATTGGGAACACGGGGCACAGGACAACTGCACTGTTTTGGAAAGGGGACATCAAAAGATGTTTCACAAAAACCGGGGCAATGGGGATTAAGGGTTGCCTTTGGATGAAACGCCAAAACCCCGGGCTTAGGATTTTAAAAACCGGGTTCGATTTAAAACCCAAAAAATGAAAAAAAGAAATAACTGGGAAGAAAAAATTGGAATAACAAAAAAAAAAATTTTCGTTATATGAAAAATCCCTTTCGCAATGAAAAGGTTTTTACCCCAAAAAAAAATCATGAAATGTTCAAGGTTCCGGGAAAAAGTTCCTTTTTGGAAAATTTCCAATAAAAGAGGTTCAAACCGTATAAAATTAAAATGGATGTTTGTAAAAGGCCCTTCACTTCCCCAAACACTTTTTGGGAAAGTCACTATAAAAAATTGGCATGTATTATATTTTTTTTTTGTGGAGAAAGGTTTTGTGTTATCCTCTTTTTGCAGCTCCCCCCCAGGGGGCCCTTTACGGCTTCAATTTCGCACCGTTCAATCAACCCCAAAGTTCCCAAACCATAAAAGGATCCCAAAAACCTTTTGGCCCCTTTAAAGTTTTCCCCTTCCTTTTCCCAAATTAAACCGGCTTAAAAAAAGGGAAAGGCGGCCCCTTTTTGAATATTCTTTTTTAAAAAAAAAATAAATACAAGAAAGGGAAATATTAACGTATTACATCCAAATAAATTTTTTACCCCTTTTTTTAAAGTGTTCATTACTAAAAATTGGGAAATGTTTACTTTTTTTGAGCAGAAATCAGTTTTTAGGAAGATGTTGTCAAAAATCGATTAAAAGAGAGTTACGGGGTTTTTTTAAAAAAAAAAAACCCTTTTTATCAGCTATTGGACTTACAGACTTAAAAAATTTTAAAAAAAATATTTTGTTCATTTAGATAATTTTAAAAAAATTTTTTGATGTTTAATTTCCCCAAATTCCCTAAAATTAAAAATTCTTTTTTCCTTCAAATTTTTTTGTTTAATTTTTGATTCACCCGTCGAAGAACGGGGATACCCAACTTTTTTACTTATAAAAGGAAAAAGGTTTCAAAAAATTTTGTAAAAAGTTTAAAATATATAATCATAACTTTTAAAAAATTTTAAGCATATGAAAAAAAAGAAACATTTCGAAAAAAATAAATTTTCCCTTTTTCGTTGCGAACTTTTTCTTAAAAAAATATATATATAGAGTTTTTAATTAACCCAAAAAGTAGATTTTAAAAATTTAAAACTATCCTTTTCAAATTTTATTTTTATATAAATAGAATAATAAATTGTTTTTTAAAAATAAAAAAAATTTCATTTAAATTTTTTTTTAAATTTTTAATATTTTCAAATAGTTTTTAAGTACAAGAAAATATAATACTAAAATTAGGTAAGGTTTTAAAAGTAAATTTCATTTTATAATTTCATAAAATTTTTTTTTACAAAACCTTAAAGGATACTATTTTTAAAAAAAACGGCGCAACATTAAAAGTATTTAATATTTATTGAAATGTTTCTTTTTTTCATATGCTTATAATTTTTTTTAAAAACAAGGGTTTTTATTTTTTTAAACCTTTCACTTTTTTTTAAACCTTTTGTTCCTTTAAAATTGTAAAAAGAATCAATTATTTAATTTTAATTTCAAAGAATTATATCTATTTGAAAATTGTTTATATTTTCTGCTCTCGAAAAAAAAATTAACACCCCTGAGACCCCAGTAAATTTCAATTCCTACTAGTAGCCACAATTTCTATTTTTATCTTGGTGGAATTTTCAATTTTTAATAAAATACATTTTAATGCGCTCCATTGAGCTGAAATTTTATACACATGATTATTTTGATTGACAATACAATAATTTAATTACAATTAATAAAAATTAATTGATTAAAACTAATTATTTAAGGAATTATAAATACAGCTACGTTGGCATCATTTTTGGCGACTTAGCGACCTTTTTGGCGACTTGTGTCAAAACTTGTGTGAGATGGTTTTTTTCTCACGTTTTAAAGCATTCAGTTGTACTGAAATTTTATATACACGATTGTTTTGGATGACAATACGATACTTTAATGATAATGAATAAAAATTAATGACCACTTAATGTTGTGATTCTGTCATATGTATATACATATTTATATTAATTGTAACTATTTAATAAAAACTAGCTAAAATAAAAATTTTTTGTTGATCTCAGGGAGGCAGATAAGGAAATTCATTTGGGATCGAGACTTGGTATAGTAGTACTGGTGTTCACCTCCAGCTGCGAATGCCAATCCGGAGAATCAGCTCTTCAAAATTCATGCTTAGCTTTATACACCAATTTAATTTTCGCAACGAGTTTAGCTTGATTGGTAAACGTCGCTTTATGCTGGAGGTTAGGATTCGATTCCACGCGATCAACTTTTTCTCTTCAATTCATTTAATTATTTTTTAAATTAAATAAATTTATTTATGAAAGGTTTATTAAATATTAAACTATATTTTTTGTATTTTATAAAATTAAAAAAAAATTAAAATATATAACTTAAATTTTTTACTAGTAAAATTAGTAAAATTGTTATTAATTAAAAATATTTAAAAATTATTATTAATTAAAAAATTTAAAATAGTTATTAAATAAAAATATTTAAAATAGTTATTAAATAAAAATATTTAAAATAATTATTAATAAAAAATTTTAATAACTAAAATTAGTAAATTAATTATTAATTATTAAAATTATTAATTAATCACTGCTTATACTAATTAATTAATTACTATTTACTATAATTAATTAATTCTTACTAAGCATTAGTATTAATAAAAAATATTATTAATTTATTATTAAACTTATTATTGCTTTATTATTAAAATTATTAATTTATTATTAAAGTTATTAATTTATTATTAAAGTTATTAATTTATTATTAAAATTATTGTTTATTCTTAAAATATGATTTATTATTGAAATTATTATTAATTTATTATAGAAATTATTTAAATAAATTTATTAAAATTATTTAAATAAACTTTTTGAAATTAAATAAATTTATTTGAAAAGGACTTATTAAATATTTTATAAAATTGTAAAATAATTAATTTAATAACATATAAAAAGACATATTTTTCTTATATTAATTATAAAATAATTAATTTAATAAAAATAATATATTTTATAAATTATTTTATATTATATATAACATTTTATTTATAGTATATTGTATTTCACACTATAAAACTATTTGCAACTAATTTTTTTTTGTAAAATATCATTTAATATTTATTATATATTTTATTATAAAATTTTTATTAATATAAAATATATTTATAAAATTTAATATAATTATTTATATAATTAAAGTAATTTTTTTATTTTATAAAATACAAAATAATTACCAAAAATATCATTTAATATTTAATAAACCTTTCATAAATAAATTTATTTAATTTAAAAAAATAATTAAATGAATTGAAGAGAAAAAGTTGATCGCGTGGAATCGAACCCTAACCTCCAGCATAGAAAGCAGACGATTTACCAATCAAGCTACGAACTCGTTGCGGAAAATTAAAATTTTATTGTATAAAAGCTAAGCATGAATTTTGAAGGCTGATTTCTCCGAATTGACTGGCCATTCGACGGAATTACATTTAGGGGTGAACACCCTAAAAAAGTACTTCTATTACACCAAGTCTCGATCCCAAATGAATTTCCTTAGTCGTGCCCTCTCCTTGTAAGTAGGAATCGACAAATTTTTTTTATAGTACTTGTTTTTTATTAATATAATAAAATAGCTTATTATTTAAAGTCTAAGTACCACATATTTCGGTGAATCACGCGCACTTTTAACAGAAAAAATTAGATCAAAATTTACGGATGCGCGTTATACGCCAGTTATGAAAATTATAGCTTTAAAAACAAAGAAAAATTAGACATCTGCATATGCATTTTAGCTTATTGATACGCATGTCTAAAGGCTGAACTAATGGCGTTCATCTGCCTGGAATGGGCTCAATTTATGACGGTCACATGATAAAAACAAACACGTGTTCTCCATTGAATTCAAATCAGATATCAAACTAATTGTACTTTTTGTTCTATTCATAAAACTTGGGTAAAATTCCAAATTTTATAATTGGTAAAATATGTTCAAATGTTATAAAAAATAAATTTCTCCAAAAGATTTTACAATTAAAAAAAATCTTATTTTATGCATGTACTTTTAAATAAAATGCAATTTGTCTACCTATGTGCATTACTGTTGTTGACAAATTTGTATTTATTAAGAGAAAGTTTCTACAAAGAGCAAAAGTTGGCAACAACGAAGCGCATGAACCGATTAGCTAGAAACACATGATTGATTTTATCGTGTGACTATGACGTCACGTGAGTTTTTGAAATGATTAGTCAAAAATATGTGGTTATCATTATCACGTGACTATGACGTCACATGAAAAGGACCCATTATTACTATGTCTGTGTTGCACTCTGTTAGTAATTTCTTCGTATTATCCGTTTAATGGGATCTGAACAAATCTCACAATAAAAGACTGACTTGATTCTCCTTAAGGCACCTGGAAGCTTTCGACTAACATTTTTTTATCCACAATTTTACACCGTTCTTTCGTCCATTTATCTTTCTCGTGCACTTAAAAGTTGCACTTTCGGGAAATCATATTTTGGGAACGATTTTCTTTTAAAACTAACTATTAGGTTTGATGTTGCACTGTCAGCTAAAGAGAACACTACGGTGAAGTGAAATATTTCGTTACTAATTGCTTTATGTGAACCGTTGTTGTCAAAAATATAAGAGCATTGTTCACGTTCAATTCAGGTTTTTTAGTAAAAAAAAAAAAACGAGGGTGCCCGTTATACGGCGAATACATCTAAAAATTAGTAAACGTAGTTTGAAAGTATTGCCAAAAAGCACGTCAAAACACACAGTATATTATTTCATATTAATAAAATGGTTGTTCTCAAATCCCTATTTTACAAATGTGTGTTTTGTCTTCTATAACTCATATTAGTGGTCTGCGGGGGATTTAATTTTCCCGTCTGCTTATAGTTTTGAATTCCTGAATGAATCCTACATAATTTCTATTTTCCTTAACGCAATAAAGTTGATCATAAAAAGCAGAAAAAATAATGTCATTAGGTTTTTTCTTTAGTTAATTAAGTTATAGATACTCTTCAAATTTTTTAATTAAAAACTGATATGCAGAATAATTAAGGTATCCGGCTACGTTCGGAACCGTGATTTTGCAAAAGTGCATAAATGGATAATTTTTATGATATTTAGTGTCAATTAAATTAGAATACATGTATAAAATTGTTTTAAGGACATTTTGACGAAAACAATTATTTAAATACAATATTTTGCAAAAAATTAACTTAGAATAATCTTTTTTCAAAATGTTCTCTTTTTGTGAAAAATGCTTCTATTATAACAATATTTTGCCTGTCTATAGCTCAGACCTCTGTACTGAGGCTCAACTAGAATTTTTGAAATATATAACTTAGAAGTGGGTTTATTCATATTTTACGACAACAGAGGGGAGAAATTTTAAGAAAAAAACGCCGATAATTATTTCAATTGGTGGTAACTCTGAAAATAATGTCAATTTTTCAAAAATAATAGTTGAGCCTCTGTAGAGAGAACTGAGCTATATACAGGCAAAATATTATTATAATAGAAGCATTTTTCACAAAAGGAGAACATTTTGAAAAAAGATTATTCTAAGTTAATTTTTGCTAACATATTCTATTTAAATAACTTTTTTTGTCAAAAGGTCTTTAAAACATTTTTATGCATGTATTCTAATCTAAGTGAGAATAAATATCATGAAAATTATCCATTTATGCGCTTTTGCAAAATCACGGTTCCGAACGTAGTCGGATACCTTAAAAAGTACCTAGATGTTATAAGGCAGTGATCCGCAACTCCCGGTCCTCGGACCGGTACTGCTCCGTGGAGCAAATAGTGCCGGTCCGCACAAGGAATATTAAATTATTCTCTCTCATTTTATATACTGTAGTGTATATCTCTAGGGTCTTATGGTAATCATTTTATGCACCATGTTAAATAACCTAATATTAATTACTTGCTGTAACTGCATTTTATTCTGAAGACCCATTGAAATACAATTAAACTAAAATTATTAAATAAAAGCAATCTAGAATATAAACAATCAACGTCCCCTCCTTCAGTGGACCGCGGTAAAATTATCAAACGTTGACCGGTCCGTGGCGACAGAAAGGTTGAGGGCACTGTTATAAGGAATCATAAATAGGCTCTCAAAGTTCTCACTTTTGTAGAATGAGTTGTCCTTTTAACTGCTGTCCTCTCTTCACAGAGGTTTAAGGCTTTGGGATGAGCCATAGTTTTTACTTATAAAGACCACTTATGAACAATTAAATTAAAAAAAACATAAGGGAATAAACTTTTGGGGAAGTAAGGGAATAATCTTTTTGTTAGATTCTTAAGAAGATGATCGAGACTGAACTAGAGAGAGACCCAAGGTGCAGTATTTCTTACCCCAGGATGCAGCTCTTTAATAAAAAAAAATACCTCACTCAAAATTCACAACGTGTAATGAATTTTTGTGTATTAATGAAAAGAAAAACTTTCTTTGAATATCATCAAATTAAGTTTATGCGTAAAAGCTGTTTTTACGTGTAAAGAAAAGTAAATAAATTTTTAAAATTTAATAATCTTTAAAAGCAAATATTTTGTGCTGTAATATATTAGTGTTCTCTGGTTATATATATTTAGCATTTTTAAGAGTTAAAACTGTATTAAAAAAAAGTCATTCGGTCTTTTAGTAGTATGAGAATATTTTAGACTTTTGTGGACTAACGGTACTTTAAAGTAAAGTTAATTAATCAGCTCTAATGGATTAAATTTCCCAAAGTTGAGTATTTTATTTATGTAAATCTTTTAGTTTTGAATGTAGTGATCTAAAAAAAAATATATATATATATTTGATGGGAAAAAATTGCAGTAAATCATAATGCGTTAGATAAAGGGCTAAATCTTTTTCTGACTGAGAGTAGATCTAAATTATAAAAAAGTCTCAAAATATCAACTACCATTATTTCATAATATAATTACTATTCAAGTTTAAGCATTTACGCAACTATGTGATATGCGAATTTAAAATGATTTTTAATTTTCTTGTAAAAGCACGCTTCTCCCCTAAATGTAAACATAACTTTAAGATATTTACCTTCTCATATGCAATCATACAGCTTTGGGACGCTATTAAATCAAAATCAAAACCTTTTTATTTCAAAACAGATTGCGTTTCTTCACGAGTATTTTCCCTTGTGAATGTTAGGTCTTTTAGAGTACTTAAATTTTCAATAAGTGAATACACATTCTGTTAAACATTAAAAAGGGGTTGTAGAACGAACAAAGCGATTCAAAGAGAAGCTGCTAAGGCAAATCCTTGGGGTAGGGAGGTACATTTCTGTTCCTTTAAATTAACTACTCTTTTTTTTTTCGTTCCTTTTCCGTATTTAAGGTATCCGACTACGTTCGGAACCGTGATTTTGCAAAAGCGTATAAATGGATAATATTGAAGATGTTTAGTGTCACTTAGATTAGAAAAAATGTATATAAAATTGCTTTAAGAATAGTATTACAATAAAAAATTATTTAAGTACAATATTTTGACAAAAATTGAACATAGAATGACCCATTTTCAAAATATTCTTCTTTTGTGAAAAATGCTTCTATTATAATAATATTTTGCCTGTCTATAGATCAGACCTCTGTACAGAGGCTCAACTAGAATTTTTGAAATATATAACTTAGAAGTGGGTTTATCCATGTTTTACGACAACAGAGGGGAGACATTTTAAGAAAAAAACGCCGATAATTATTTCATCTGGTGGTAACTCTGAAAATAATGTGAATTTTTCAAAAATCGTAGCTGAGCCTCTGTACAGAGGTCTGAGCTATATACAGGCAAAATATTATTATAATAGAAGCATTTTTCACAAAAGGAGAACATTTTGAATAAAAGGTTATTCTTTCCAAAGAAATTTTGGATCAACAGTGAGGATTTGTATAAAGTACAAACAGAGATATTCGAATATATATTTATATGTATATGTATATGAGAAAAGCAACTCCTCAGTCAATAGCTTATCTCGAGATCTTCGGAACTATTAAACTTACAAATCTGTAATTTGGCAGGCATGTTTCTTTTATTGAGTAGAGATTCGTCAAGGACAGGTTTTTCGGAAATCGAAATCAAAAGTGAAAACGGAGGCGTAATAGACAAAAATTCCATTTTTTTTGTGTGTGAATTATTAGAATATATAGTTTGAATTTTTGTTGAACATGTTTATTATTTTGAGTAGAGATGCACTAAGAACGGGTTTTACGGTAATCGACTTTGAAAGAGGGAGTGTGGGAAGTAGAAAATAAAAATACTTTCGTCTTAGAAATTCATGACCTGTCCTTTTTAAATCAAATGGCTAGGGCTATTAGAACTTTTTTGAATACAATCAAACGACTTGAACTTGTTTAGGATTGTTAAGACATAGATATGAATAATTGGAAAGCAAATGCAGTCATACAACATCATGAAATACCCAGCAAAGTTGGTGAGTAATGGCTAGCATATATATATACAGAGGGGGGTGGGTGGAGAACGTATTTCATATATTTGTATTTTCGAAATAATTTAATTAATTGAAAAAAATAATTTGGGTAAAATCATGTGTGGCATTTAATTACATTAGTTAGCAAAAACACCATCAAAAACGCCAAATTTTAAAGTTTCAAAAGTCAAAAATACAGTTTTATAGCCCATAAGTTTTGATATTAATTAAAATTGTTTCAATTTTCTTAAGAGTTTGCAACATTGTAATTAATTTCGTTTATAATATGGAATTTTTGAAATTTGAAAATATTCCATAGATAAGCAAGCGTTCTCTTTAACTTGCAAAGTGAAAGCTCATTTAGCATTACGGTACAGGTGATAAAATTGAGAAAATATTATGTGTAAGAAAAAAGTAGAATTTCTTTGATAAAAATGAGTAGCTTAATAAAATGTGCTGCTCTCCATAGAATAGCGAAGTTAAAAGTATGATACGGATGTTAGAGGGATTTCATACTTGATGAAATATTAACACGCTTTCATAAGCTTCACCTGTATGTAACGGAATCTTTGAATTCGATTTTTACCCACTCTAAGAGGACAGTTAAATTCGAAATTTTGCTCACTTGTCAAGGACCGACGACAATACAATAATTTAATAATTTTGTTCCATGGTCCTGATTAGGATTATCAGAATTAACAATTTCCCATTTCCCGAATTGGTGATTAAAAGATTAAGTTACAACCTAAAGTTATCCGACTACTTTCGGAGCCGTGATTTTGCAAAAGCGTATAAATGGATAACATTTATGATATTTAGTGTCACTTAGATTAGAAAATGTATATAAAATTGTTTTAAGAATAGTATTACAATAAAAAATTATTTAAGAATAATACTTTGACAAAAAATTAACATAGAATGACCCATTTTCAAAATATTCTCCTTTTGTGAAAAATGCTTCTATTATAATAATATTTTGCCTGTATATAACTCAGACCTCTGTACAGAGGCTCAACTAGAATTTTTGAAATATATAACTTAGAAGTGGGTTTATCCATGTTTTACGACAACAGAGGGGAGAAATTTTAAGAAAAAAACGCCGATAATTATTTCATTTGGCTGTAACTCTGAAAATAATGCGAATTTTTCAAAATTCGTACTTGAGCCTCTGTACAGAGGTCTGAGCTATATACAGGTAAAATATTATTATAATAGAAGCATTTTTCACAAAAGGAGAACATTTTGAAAAAAGGTCATTTAAGTTCATTTTTTGCCGAAATATTGTATTTAAATATTTTTTTTGCTGTCAAAATGTCCTTAAAACAATTTTAACATGTATTCTAATCTAAGTGACACTAAGTATCATGAAAATTATCCATTTATGCACTTTTTTAAAATCACGGTTCCGAACGTAGTCGGGTACCTTAAAGCGAAAACACCAATGGGTATTCCAGATTCTAAAAAAAATGACGCATTTAAGATTAATCCATCAATGAATAAATGATAGTTTAAAAAGGTAAAAAAAAAACACACTTTTATTGTAGATCGAGTTAAAAAATGAAAAATAAATTATAGTTTAAAAAAAAAAACACGCTTTTATAGTTAATCGACCTAACAAGTAAGAAAAATTCTTAATATAAGAATAAAATGATTGAAGAGAAAATTATTATTGTGCTAAAAGCGTGGGGCCTATATTAATTGTTATAATTTCTTCCTAGTTCCATTCCGAAATGGAGAGTTATTGTAAAAATATAGTACAAAGAGTACTCCCCACGCTTTTACCACAGTGACATTAATTTTCTCGTTAATTATTTTATTCTTATATTAAGAATTATTTTTTTTTACTTATTAATGGTCCTATTCTTTAATATTAGATGAAAACAACTTAAAGGAAGAATGAAAATGTCCAGCGCTTCTGTCTTTCTAATAAAAAAATGTGGTTCATTTTGCTGGAAGGATAAAGGTTTAAACGATTTAACAGTACAAAAAGTAAACGATTTTTAAGTTAAATTTCACTTACCCGGTTCCCTTAAAGAATTTATGGGTTTCTTTGTTAATTTTAAAATTGAAGCTGATAATAGGACGCGGAAACGTATAATATGGATAATCATGAAATCAAATCTGGCTGGAATCTGCTTTTATCAAGGTCTTCATTCCATTAAAAACCTCTCGTGCGGGTTAATGATTCTTTTACACTCTAATAATAAATGAGATTCTTCTTCCAAGTCCCCTTATGACGTCATGATGAGTACCAGAAGTGAATACCATCTATGGAGTCGTCATTGCCACGTGACCATCATTTAAAATTAAAGGAACATCGCAAACAGCTCTCTTCTTCTAGCACTACGTCAAATCAATTGCGTTGTTAGTATAACCTTTCTCTCTCATCGCCCAAAAATAGCTATATTTCCTGAAAATTTCTAATTTAAAATGCCAAAATTTTTTAATAGTACATTCTTTACGGAGAAATAAGACAACAACAGCAGCTAAGAGCTATGGAATATAAAAGTTTTTGTTTCTTTCGAAAAGAAATACGATATATGCATACATATGTTGAGGAAAGTAACTACAATTTCAAGGTCATTCAATGACAACAAGATATGACATCATCTTGTGATATATTTTACTAGGTATTCGTAAGCTGTGTTGCTTCAGGTAATAGTTTATAGCGGTCGTACTGCAACTACAACTCGATCTCGCTCTTCGAATGCTAATTGTTCGATTTGGTCAGAATAATCTCTTAGGCTTTCGAGTATGTTGTAATTATAATTCTTGTTACTAATTGAAGTATTGATTCTTCATACGAGTGAATTTTTTTTCAAAATAAAGTTCATCAATCCTGCTAGAAATAATAAGATTTTTTTAATGATTGTTGCCAAAACTAATACTTAATTGTTAAGAGAATGTTTTTTTAACAATAGTTCATTCGAAAACATGAAGAATTATAATTCTTCTACTGAGACAGCGAGATCAATGTAAAAGCAAAGATTAATTGTGGTGTCACATGACGTAATATGCGTAGATCTATGTGTAATAATCTTCATTAGCGTAGAGGAAAAACCGAAAAAAGCTGAAAACTTTTTCACTGATTGCGCAGATAAAAATTTGCATACAATCCAACTAATTAATATTTGTTCCCAGTCCTTTTATAGAGGAGGAAAAATTTTCCATTCCCTTTAACATATGAATAACATGTAACTTGATAGATGTATTTCTGGATAGAACAATTAAATAATAATAAAAATCAGAAAATGATGCTTTTCAACGTCATTTTTAACAAATTAATTTAACAATATTAATTTTAAAAAAGCATATGTCTTTTAAATGGGGCATAAATCGTAACTCTGCGATGTTTCTTTGGAGGGCTAAGCCACAAAGGATACAAAAAATATCTTTCAACACTGCAACAGTTTCGAAAAACGTCTTTGCATACCATTATTACCTGTAGATTCAGTATACAAATATCTGGGCCTTTCTGTGTTTCCACACACACACACACACACACACACACACACACACACACACACACACACACACACACACACACACACACACACACACACACACACACACACACACACACACACACACACACACACACACACACACACACACACACACACACACACACACACACACACACACACACACACACACACACACACACACACACACACACACACACACACACACACACACACACACACACACACACACACGCGCGCGCGCGCGCGGGAGTACAGAGAATTTCTTTGAGCAGCAACTCGACGTGGCATTGATTCAACATATCGTCGGAAGTCCTTAAAGAAATATTAAATCTTTCTGCCTCTACAACGTCCACAATAGCACAAAATGTTGCTGCTGCTTGGTTTTGAACATTGAATGACATTCCGAACATGTTCAATATAAGTTTTCTATGAGATTCATGACTGTCTACCTAGGTGGCCAAATAATTCGCTGTAATTATCCTCAGAAAATTCATGGGACTTTGGTCCAGTGACATGATGTATAGTCCTCCTGGAAAATTCCTCAGTTGTTTAGATTCATGAAGCTCACTAGTGGCTGCAAATAGTCTTTTAAGAAGCCAATTATTAAAATCATTACTAATCAGTAATTGTTTCAGTTTTACTGGAGAACCCAGTCCATGCCATAAAAGTGCTCCGCTATGGGAGCATCACCAGTTTGTACAGTGCCTTGTTAACAACTTGGGTCCATGGTCTGGTGGGATTGCACCCTACCATCCACTCCAGCAACTGGAACCGTGATTTATCTGACTAAGCAACATATTACCAGTCCTCTATGTTCCAAGAGTCCAGAAGAGATGCTAAAACTGATTTCATGTCTTTAATAAAGGCACTCTAGTCAGTCTTTTGCTGCCATACTCCATCAACACCAAATTTCAATGCATTGTTTTTAGGGTTACATTTATCGAACATCCCACATTAATTATTATTGTTTAACGCAGTATTACTCTTTTTGGTAACATTAACTAGTCCACGTAACCATTAAGGGAATTGTCTCGACCATTAACTCATTTGGCCACTGTGTAGCCTGAGTGTGGCTTTTGATACTGTGGATTGAGGAATGGTGATATTGCTTACAATTTCAGGAAATGGAATGTCCCATGCGTCAAGCCAGGGCACTCCTTTTAGACTCTGTTAACCCATTTATGCCTAGTGCTCCTTTTTTGGAAAGGCAGTCAAGTGAAACTTTTTTGTAGCTTAGGAGTTTAAGATTGCGTTAGTGGTTGGATTTGCGACTTTAACTTGATTCGTAGGGGCATAGCAGTTTCGTTTAAAACATTCAGGTAGTCACTCCTGCAGATATTTGCCTGCAAAGAGGTTGTGAAAGTTGGTTTATATTTCAATCACGGTATAAATGGGTTAATTCCCCTCAAGCAGCGACTTGCAAACATGGATCACTTGAAATGAAAGCCCTTTTGATATTTTCATTAGTTTCAGCAGGCTTCTGGGTCGTTTGAGTCATGATGCTGTAAGATGAAATGGAGGACTATGGAGTTTTCACTGCTAGTTTGTACTATGGCAACTACTAAGGAAGAATAATATTTAAATTTTCTTAATTTTCGTTGAAGTATGCATGCGGCGAAAATAGCATTAATTTTTAGAAACAACAGAGAGCGTTAAATTGATCTAGAAGAGTTAACAAATGTAAAAACTTTGTTCTTCTGTCCTTTTGGGGCTTTTACTTTTGGGAAATGTTTCAGGAGCCCTAACAAATTTGTTAAAAATTCCAGCTGTTGTTTTGAGAAGATCTTTTATTTGATTGACCTCTTAAGCGGTCATTTTTTTTAAAACCTAAAATGCCTAAAAAGAAAGACACATTCCTTATTTTTTATAATTAAACACCTTACTAATTCCCGCCTTTATCACAAAAAATGCCGGATGAAAAGCATTTCAGTACCATACACAAATTCTGCATCACCTTTTCAAAATACTAACACTAAATAATACAACATAAGAATTAATCAAATCAAAGAAAGAAAGAAAATATAAGTGCCCGTACAGCGTACGGGCAAACCAGTTGCTACCAACTTTCGATAGCTCTTACATTATACGGGCAAACTGCTTAAGGCAGGGGTACACAACATTTTTTTCTGCTGGGCCGCATACATATGTCAGCTATTTTACGAGGGCCGCATACATATGTTAGTTATTTCACGCGGACCGCAGCATGAGGATAAATGGGGGAAGGGAGGGGGCGGAGAAATGCTTTAAGACCAAGATAACATTGAAAATTTAAAATGTGGAAAATAGATCAAAATATAACTTCTCTGTTTTGCTTTTTTTAATAATTATTTTTTATATTTTTTTATTTTTGTCACTAACACTAAATTAGAAGCATTTAAGAAACACTCCTGCACAATTTCTGTATCAGTAAACGGTTTCCTATGATAACCGATAATATAACAAACTTCATTGGATGTCTTTGTTACCATTTTGATATCACCATCGACAAACACTTTGTTGCTGTTGCAAAGATTATTCAAAAAAGCCTATTTATCAACACTTTGAAAAACATCTTCGAGGAAAAATGTCATTGAATGATTCCTGTTTATTGGTATTTTTTAAATACAGCACTTTCTTGACAAATAAAACTATTACTGATTCATGTTTGTTTTTCACTACAAAATAGTCAACCTCCCAATCGTCTTGAAACAATTTATTTTTTTTCGAATATTTTTCGCTTGCAAGATATGAAAGATAGTTAAAAAATTAGCTCCCTCCCCAGAAAATTGTTGATACTCCACTGTTGTCTGTTATCACTAACCGTAACCGTTCCAAATAGAAAAAGAATATCAATTTGTACCCGTACGACACTGACAGCAAAAAACAAAATTGATATGTTTGATTTCCTGACAAAGAATTTCCCAACAAATTTTTAATACAATGTTCTCAAATAAGTAAATTTCTCAGAGCAATGGGCCATGACAGGGCCACGTAAAAAGGCTCGGTGGGTCGCAGGTTGAGCATCGCTGACTTAAGGTGTTAAAGATAAAAATGTTCGGATCCGCGCAATGGTGATTTCTACCAAGATTATTATTTCTGTTTTTTGAAACACTTCTTCGGGGTTTTTCTTTAGGAAACCGTTTCCGGGTTCTTTTTATTAGCAGAGTCCGTGAGCTATAGAATGGGTTCTACGTTGTCCGTTGATGGAAAAAGCGTCTGTGTAGGAAGCTTACTTCTGAAGACGTAACCTTTGCGTCTAGAAGTTTTGCTTCGATATCCTTTTAGAAAGCTTTGTGCAACTGGGATATTTTCTACATGAAGTTAAATGTCCGCACTATTTCCAATTGGTGTACAATGGTTTCTAAATTTCATTTTTGATGCTGTTGGTTTGTGTGCAATGAGCATTTCCACATGTCAGGCATCTGGGTTTCATATGAAGGTTCGACGAGCTGGTGATGAAATGCATTGCAAGTGAAATATTATTATTCTTATTAGATGTTCCCAAATAACCGATGATTTGAAAATTCTATTAAAAAAAACAACGGAAGGCTATAGATATGTATGGCTTGTGTTGCAGTAGCTTACACAGGAATTTTTCGAGGGGGAGGGTCCAGGGTCGAAAGTCGACTATTCTCGTATCATGTTCCAATTCACCGCCCAACATATTCTTTTGATTTTGTCGATTTTCGGGAACAAAAAACAGTAAGAAATGAATTATTGAATGAATAATTAGCATTAATTAATTAAATTAATTATTAATAACAAATACTTAATTAAATTTTACGTTCTGTATACATAGAATTATAATCAATCGGAAAAAAAATCTAGTTCTTCAGGGGTTCAGACCCGAGACTCCCCTCCTTGTGTGCGTCACTGGTTTGTTCCATTCCTTTCTGGTAACCAAGGAATTTATTTTCACCAAGTTTCAAAATTAGTTACAAAGTTCGTCAATAGGGAGCGCTTCCGACTAAGAAAAACTAAACAATGCCTTACGTCCGTTTTATCAGATACGTCAGCAGTATGGCGTGTACCAAATTTCGAAACACACGTTGGAACACGTTACTCGTTGAAACATGCCAAAATGCTGAAGTATCTGACGTTTATTTTTTAATTTTTTTGAAATCTTTTCTGTGACGTTTCTTATTATTTCACAAGTTTTTTTAAACAAAATATTGATCAAATGTAAAACTGTAAGGGGGGGACACGCGTATTTTATTACAATTATAAAACATATATATATATATATTAATAGATGTTTACAGTATTTGCGCGTGTGTTTCTATTACCTGAGAAAGTAAGACTGAAATTCGCATTCGATTTAGACAGAATTCTTATTATAAATTTATTTCTTTTTGGTAAAAAAAAATGTGTTTTGCTTAAGAAAACTGCAGCAATTTTAAGGTCCTATTTGAAACATTCCTAAAATATACTCGAGACACGTACTACTGCACATACCCCTCAATACTATAATATTTGATGTTATGGGATGACAATAACATTCATTCTCAATTTACAATGTTCTTTGATGTAAGATTTTCACACTTGCGACAATGATAATTGTAAGGAAAGCATTTCAAATTTACTTATGCTTAAAATTTTCATCGACACATAGGAAGCTGTTCTCAGACTGTATTTTATTTTTGACGAT
>BMAV01024975.1:149280-162090 GCA_019973955.1 Trichonephila inaurata madagascariensis | reverse complement strand
GAATTAGGATTTGATGCAGCGACAACAAACAACGCGTAATACGTATGCAACCGGAACAAGATTCAAACAAGCAAAAGTGAACGAATTATCTGAAGCCTCCTAAAAGGAGAATTAGATTTGAGACTTCCTGCAAATGATTTTCTCTTTTTCCTTTTCCAAACTAAACGTGATAAGAAACAACAGCTCACCCCCTGCTTCTTCCCGTTTATTAGATTCCGAGTGCCCATAGTTAAGGAAGACAGGGCAAGATAGTTAATCCGAAAGAGAGGATTGCGTGTTAGAAATCTAGTGGAAAACTCCAGTCTTTGTTTAGGTTGTTTTTCTCTCCGTGTAGAATTACCAAAAGCAAGAAGAAATGGGATGAAAAGGGGGCGATTCGATAACACGGGAAACCTATAAAATTCGATCGGAAGTGAGAGGAAAACTGCCATTCTTCTATGATCCTGATTGTTAAGCGATGTACCGTGTTCCGATTGAGATTAAGATTTGTTGAAATCGATGGGGATATCCTTTCTTTTATCGTACTCATCTCACTGGCTTTGTCTCCTTCAAAAGAAATAGGAACCATTTCCTCTGAGAGGTTATTGCGTTGGGAAATTTCAATACAGTTAAAATGACTCAAAAATATTTCGATAAAAGCCTTTTACCTTACAGAAAGATGTGAATATTGAGATACGCTATTTCTTACGTTACAAATAGTATTTCTACAAAAGACACTAGGAAAACACATATGATTATGTAACTGTTTTATGAAACATTAATTTGATAGAAATATTTCAGGAAAGAAGATTTGATTTGACTTGATTATTTATTGACGTCATATTTGAAAACTACACGAGCTGTTAATGACAGACATCGTGATTCTGAACCACGGTCAGGTACAGTAAACGACATCTGCGTAGCAGCCCACCCCTTTCTTACCTTTCCACATTATTTCAAAATTCCATCAACCGTTCTATATAATAGTTCCTTAGTGGTACAGGACTCTGCAGGAATAACTTCGGCTACAAATTCACAACCTTGACCAATCTGCTGTCGCTGTTATATTAACCCTCTAAGCGGTCTGCACTTAAAGTCTTGCCATTCTGAAGATGCTCTAAAAATGCACCATACATATTTTTTGCTTTCAGGTGGGGTTCTCAAAAGCGGTTGAGCCGTATTTTTAAGAATGCGGCTCGGCCGCTTTTGGGAATCTTGCTTGAAGGCAGAAAAGCATCTCTGGAATGGCGGAATTTTACGTGCAGACCGCTTGAAGGGTTAAAGGTACTATGAGAAGTCAACAAATTTTATGAATGGAATATACGAGGGTTAGGGGGATCCAAATATAACCGAAAATTATTTTTGTTACTTTGTTTTATTTTGCATTTTTATTGAACTCTACATTAGTCTCCTTCAAATAATTGTCCATGTGCACTAAGGCACTCGTCCCAACGCTTTTAACACTGCTCAAAATAATTCTGGAACTCTAGAAGTCCGGGATTTCGATTACCCTTAAACTTCCATCGGGTGTTATTTTGAATATCGTGAAATAAAATATACAAAATAAGTGTTTTAACTAAATAATTGCAGGCCTACTGTTCAATAGGGTATTATAGTCTTAAGACTTTTTAATATTATTTAATGTAATTAAAATATTTTATGGTCCTTTATAACTGACATTCATATTATGTTTCGTGAAGCTTGTTGGACCACTGCTTTGTCGCAAAACATTTAGAGTCGCAAACCTTCCAGGATTATTGCTATTATGTGGTATCCATTCTGTGTAATCCTTAGCGATATATATATCGGTATTTACTGGAATATAATCAATTATATATGTTTTTTCTTCAGATTCTTCACAGAATCTTATGTCTTCATCGCAATCTAAATCAGAGCCGACTATATATATATATAAATATAATTCTCAGTAATCTCTCGCAATAAATCAGCAATTTCATTAGGGCTTAGACATTTTCTACGAACCAACATTTCAGGGTGTCTGCTCTGCACAAGGCTCGAAAATCGATTTTTCTTATGACCAGATAAGTAAATGCTATGTTACGAAACACTTAGACACCACAATTTTAGAAAAATAAAATTCGTTTCCGCTGTTAACCCAATAACACTGCATTCAAGGTCAAATAAATGTGTTAGTACTTTGGGAAGTTTGTTTTATGAACGACAGCTATTTATATGATGATAAATTGCCTTGGTGTCGAAATGACACCAGCGGACGTTCTAGGTACTTTTAGTTGTAACATTTCCCCTAATTAACCTAGAACCACAAAGGTTTTACTAGTGAATTACCATGAAAAATAATTAAAAGTCACGAATTTTAAATTCTCTTAAAAAATGCGGGAAGGAAAACAAACTGAACAGGTTCTGGTGTCAAATTGACACCGATGAAGTGACAGTGCAGAATTTTTCACTGATTCGAAGCTTGCTTCGATTTGGATCGTACCAGTAACATCAAGAATCATCCCTAATCACGTTTTTTTTTTAAAAATATAGGTTAATCTGCCCTTTACATTCTTCAAGCCACGGCAAACATTCACGTAGTTTTCTCTTTAGAATTTCTGAGAAATTTTTCTCCTCATCTTTGTGCTAATGAGGAACAAATTTTGCAGACACTCGCCTCATATGCAAACCTTCGGTTAAAATTCGCTCGGGCATGTTCCATGACACGTTTGTTTCCTAGAAACTTAGTCAACGGTTTTTTGAAGCTCTTCATCAATTTGAAGGTTGATTTTGGCGATTTTTTCCTCATTTCTTCCTGTCAAAGGTTGCCTTGGGCGTGCCATGTCTTCAGTTGACATGTTGCCAGAATTGAAACTGTGTAACCATTTTTCAAAGCATCATCACTAAAGGCTTGCCGAATCATCCCAACAGTCTCGGCTGAAGTTTTGTGCAACCGGAAATAAAATTTCACACTCACACATTTTTTTTCTTTTTGTGGTCGGCCATCTCACTAATCGCGTCAAATGGTTAAAACAGAAACTCACACAAGAGAGCACCACAAGAAAAACACTAAACTCAGACTGATGCCAGCTCACTAACGGTCGCGGAAGACCCTCAACTAACACCACCTAACAATACAACACCACCTAACTACAAAAAGCATCCGTTCACAACAGTTCGATTCTAGTTATTTTTGGATACCCCTAGTATAGAGGAACTCAACATTTTTTTCTGCTGGGTCGTATACATATTTCAGCCATATCACGCGGGCCGCATACATATGTCAGCTGTTTCACGCGGGCCAAAACGTGAGGTTAAACGGGGGGTGGGAATGCTTTTAGATCAAAATAACATTGAAACTTTAAAAGGTGGAAAATTGATCAAAATATTACAGCTCCTGTGTTTTGCTATTATTATTTTTTTTTGTCACTAACAATAAATTAAAAGAATTTCAGAAACGCTCCTTCACAATTTATGCATCAGTGAACGGTTTCATATGGTTATCAATAATATAACAAACTTCATAGGATCTTTCTGTTCCTGCTGTGACATTACCACTGACAAAACACTTTGTTGCGATTGTAAAGAATATTATATAAAGCCTATTTACAACTTTTGAAAGAGATATTGGAGGGAAAGTGTTATTGAATGATTCCTGTTTACTGGCGTTTTTAATTGCCACACTTTCGTGACAAATCAAACAAGTACTGATCCACGTTTGTTTTTCACTACAAAACAGTCAACCTCCAAAACGTTCGAAATTTTTTGCTTGCAAGGTATGAAGGATTATTAAAAATTAGTCCTACCCATAAAATTGTCGCTACTCTACTGTTGTCTGTTATCACTAACTGTGTAACCGTTACAAATAGAAAAAAGAATATTAATTCGCAGCCGCACAACTTCGACAGCAAAAAAGCAAAATGGATAGATTTGATTTCTTGTCAAAGAATTTCCCACCAAATTTTTAATACATTGTTCTTAAATAACTGAATTTTTCAGAGCAATGGGTCATGACCGGGCCACTTAAAAAGGCTTGGTGGGCCGCAGGTTGAGTATCGCTGTTCTAGTCGATATCAAAACAATGAATTTTGCGCCGCTCGTCAGGCAGCGTGGTTTACAATTAAAATAAAATCTGTGGTAGATATTAAATTCCTCACGTGATCACGTTGGCTGTAGTTAGTAAATCTCTGCATTAGGCATAATTATAATTATACACAAGGAATCTTTTCGTCGACTAGGGCTTTCAGTATCTCTTCAGGTCTCAGAAAAAGAATTCCGATTGTAACATTATTTTTAATCTATTATAAGAAATACCCAGGACATTAAGTGTAACTTAGATTCTGGACTTACTATGTGTACATAACTTCCATTGTTCATTACGTTTTTAATCTACTGTTTCTTATTCTTAATGCTGCGTTCGGTAAGAGGAAAATCTAGGATGTAATGGGATATTCAAAAAGACGTGGTCGGCTGAATCTTCAACAGTACCAAAATAAAAGGAAAATGTGCTTTTAAGTATAAATCGATAAACTCTTTTCCTTTTGCTTGGAGAGCCTTTCCATTATCCGTCACCAATGGACTCGCCGTGTCCTGGATTGGTAACCGGCAGCCGTAAGGAGAGGACATTGGCATGATTTAGCCCCTGTCCACTACCCGGGACTAAATTATGTATGACTCTTGTTTTAAAAACTTAACAACTTTAAAATTTTGCGTATAAAAGATATAAACAAATGCCAGCAACTTCGTGCGGCGAGATTCTCTCCTAGCGAGGGACAGAACAGGAACTGAGCATTCCACAGAGATTGTACTACACAAACAACTCGAAGCTAACAATATGTTGCCATCGCGCTAGAGATAAATACAGTCGATGGCGCTGGTAAAAGGGAAGACAGTAAAACTAATTATTATACAGAAAATACATAAAAAATAGAAGTAAATAATAATAATAATTGAATAGACATTAAGTAGTATAGCATATTAACATACATAGCATAATAATAACAAAAATACAGTTTGAATAATAAAAAAATATAATTTGAATAATAATTGAATAATAGAAAAATACAATCCCATCCAAACAGCCCCTCTCGTTCATTTACGCTATTACAGACCAACCCACCCACCCTTTTGCAAATTAGTACAGTAAATTAATCAAAGCGTTTACAATTATAGTATAGAACAGGGGTACTCAACCCTTTTTTCTGCTGGGTCGCATACATATGCTAGTTAGTGAGGATAAATGTGGGAGGGAGGGGGAGAAGTACTTTAAGAGACCAAGATAACATTGGAAATTTAAAATATGGAAAATTGACCAAAATATTGTAACAACTGTTTTGCTTTTTTTTTATTATTATTTTTTATATTTTTTATTTTTGTTACTAACACTAAATTAGAAGCGTTTAAGAAACACTCCCTCACAATTTCTGCATCAGTAATAGGTTTCATATGATTACCAATAATATAATAAACGTCATAGGATGTCTTTGTTACGATTATGATATTACCACTGACCAAACACTTTGTTGCTGTTGCAAAGATTATTCAAGAAAGCTTATTTATCACCTCTTGAAAGAGATTTTCGAGGAAAAGTGTCATTGAAGGATTCCTGTTTATTGGTATTTTTTAAATACAGCACTTTCTTGATAAATCAAACCACTTAATGATCCACGTTGGTTTTTCACTACAAAATAGTCAACCTTCCAACCATCTTGAAACGATATATTTTCTTCGAATATTTGCAAGATATGAAAGATAGTTATAAATTAATTCCACCCATAAAATTGTCGCTACTCCACTGTTGTCATCACTAACCGTAACCGTTAGAAATTGAAAAAGAATATCAATTCATACTCGTACGGCCCTGATAGCAAAAAGCAAAATTTACATATTTGATTTTTTGACAAGGAATTTCCCACCAAATTTTTAATACAATGTTCCGACTACGTTCGGAACCGTGATTTTGCAAAAGAGTATAAATGTATAATATTTATGATATTTAGTGTCACTTAGATTAGAAAATGCATATAAAATTATTTTAAGAATAGTATTAAAATAAAAAATTATTTAAGTACACTATTTTGACAAAAAATGAACATAGAATGACCCATTTTCAAAATATTCTCCTTTTGTGAAAAATGCTTCTATTGTGTAATAATATTTTGCCTGTATATAACCCAGACCTCTGCACAGAGGCTCAACTTTACTTTTTTAAATATAGAACTTAGGAGTGGGTTTATCCATGTTTTACGACAACAAAGGGGAGAAGTTTTAAGAAAAAAACGCCGATAATTATTTCAAATTGTTGTAACACTGAAAATAATGTGAATTTTTCAAAAATCATAGTTAAGCCTCTGTACAAATGCTTGAGCTATAAACAGGCAAAATATTATTACAATAGAAGCATTTTTCACAAAAGGAGAACATTCAATTTAAATATGTAGTTATAAGAAATGAACTAGGGGGAGGGGAGAAAACTGGTAAATTTACTCACATTCACTGTATAAAAAAAGAATTAAATAAAAAATAAAATAATCTGATATAATCATCTCTCCTTTTTTTTTTAAATATTTTTACGGTTTTTCAGTACATCTTTTAAGAATAAAGAAATTTATCAGTTGTGATGTAAAAAAAACAAAGTTCACGCTCATTATTTATTACATAAAATAATAAATACTTTCTTAGAATTGAAAATAATAAAATGTATTGGGAATCTTCCTTACTTACATTCACACTGTATAAGAAAAAAAAGTGTTAAGAATCAAAACATTTTTATCTGACAGACACATTGAAACATTTCGTTCTTACATTTTAAAGAGTTTTCTTTTAGTGGTTTCTGTTGTAGTATCTTACAAATTAAGAGAAAAGTTTGTGAGCGACTTCCCCCGAAGTCACCCCCTCATCGTCCTGCCTACCTAAAGGTGTTGGAGGAAATAAAGCATGACCCGAAACTTCTATAATAAGTCTTATTTATTATTATTCAAGCTCACTAATCAACCACATGTTAAACTACAAGAGGAAGTCCTAGAAGTGATATAAAGAAAGCAATAAATCCTGAGTGAACAAGCGCAAGTAAACAGTTTAATTTAACCTAATCCATCTTAGCCTATAAATTCTTAATCCACTATTTTAGTATAGTGGCAAAACTCCATTCTTTTAACTCAAGTTGCGTAAATCACTTAAATCTCACCTTAGAAACGCTGCAACAGATTATCCACTCCTTCTCTTTACAATTACCAAACTCTGACTTTATATACTCTAACTCATTTGCATATCAGGGTTTCTTCTTGAGAGGGATGGCTGGGAATTAAACGTGAAGGCTAGCCCAAAGATTCCCAAGAGGATTAGTATGAAGGTCGAGTAAGGACCGTCACAAGTTAATAAATGGAAGACTTTTTTATACAGACTCAACAATGTGCTTCACATAAATAAGGAATAGTTTTGCCTATGAGCTCTCCGAAAGTTGTTGTTTTTTTTGCACAACTGCACCATAAGCACTCAAGCTCTTGAATTCTGTGGTAGGTTACCGCAATTAATAATTATTGGCATTTGGTGGTTTTGCAAAAATTTTTTGTTGTATTTTTGCAGCACCCTCTGAAACGGAAAAGTACATTTTTTAAAAAATAGTTTTCTGTATAAAAAAGAGAAAAAAAAGGAAATTTTCCATTCATAAATTTTTTAAAGAAATTTTAAAATATTCCGTTTCAACTTAACTCGAAAAAGTTGGGAAAGGTAAGAAATGTACCAATCAGCAGGAAAAATAGGTTTATCTTTTTTCAGTTTAAATTAAGTAAAATCCATTGATATTTGTGAAAAATGTCTTTGGTAGTAGAAATTGGGATTTTAAAAGTATATTGCAAGTGAATCACGTTAAAAGCATTTATTTTTTAATCAGTAAATGAATTAAGTCAAAACAGCTACGTCATGAAATTTCTCTTTGGTTGAGAACTGATTTTCGACGCCGACTTATGTCATTGTTCTAACAATAGCAATATTACAACAATGCAGATAGTTCGAATTCTGTCGAAAACTGAACCGAAAACCGGTTTTCTTAACGTTTTTTAATTAATAGCTAACGTTTTTACGGAATTTAAATAGTCAAAAAGGATTCCTTGGTTCATTTCCCTCTTTGGTACCTTCAGCGCGTTTCTGCGTTCAGCGGTTCTTGAGAAGATAACCTCACATAGATAGATGCATAGATAGATACGTTTGTTTACTTTCGGATTTTAATAGTGTATTAGTTGTGTGGTCCTGCATTGCATAGGCTTTCTTGACTGTATAATTTTCCTCTTCCCTTCTCAGTATCATCAGGTGGCTGTGATTTCTATATTAATATACCATTAAAATTCTCTTTTTCGAAAATTTTTCGACTTGTTTACCCAGTTGGACGGATTTAATTTCCCGTTACTTTTCCGCACATTGCATGGGCTTTCGCCGAGGGTATAACTTTATTCCCTTGGGAATTTGACCTTTCGACGCCATCACTTCTGTGTGCGTGTGCGAAGTCGATGTGAGAGATTTCTATTATTCTGTCCTTAAAATTTTCTTTTTCCAAATTTGTTCCACTTATTTTCCTCGTCATACAGATTTCTTTCCCTTCTTTTAAACCCAGCGTTCCATAAACATTCTTAAGTGTAAAGCACATTTTTCTCTTTTTCTCCCCGGAATAAGATCTTCCTCTAAATTTCTGTTTTCAATTAATGTTTTACAAAACACAATACTGCTTTAGTTAACGAAACATTAATTTAAAGCAATAAAGAAAACATTTCTGACGTTATATATTACAAAAACTAAGCATATTCATTATTTGAACAATAAATAGTTTCTTAGAATGTAAAAAAATCAAATAGATCTCTAACTTTTTCATTTACCTATCAATCGTTACATATCGTTAGCATAAAAATGTCTCAAAAAACCAAATTAGTCCAGAAAAAGACAGACAGTGTGCGATTATTATTTTTTAAAAAAATTAATTTCGTAAAGAATAATGAAAACCAATGCTGCATCTTTAGTTCGTTTTTTTTTTTTTAATTTACTAATGTAAATCTATTATCTGTTAATTATGATTTTAAAAACTCTTACCACTAGTTATTTTAACGACTGCTTAAGAGGCTGCGGTAGCCCAGTGGTCAAGGTACCGGATCATGGCAGACATGTCATGAGTTCGAGCCCAGTACCACTAAAGACCCGCCGTGTAGGGCAGCGATGCACGTTAAATCCGTCGAGAGCTCAAACGTCCTCCCATTGGTGTGGTGTGGTAGTTAGGAGAAGGGGTGCCAGCTCAGGTGTCGTCCACGTCACTTGACCATGGTTCAAAATGACGTGGTCCGTCGCCAAAAGCCCTCGTGTAGCTGAACAGTGCGACGATAATATTCACTCACTCACTCAACGACTTCTTATGTATGGAAGTTTGAATGTTCGATTAAAAATATATAACTATAAAGAAAGTATTGTGAATGAAAAAAGGCCTTGTCGTACGTTGTAGAAATTGTGATTTTAACAATACCTTTCAAGTTAACCTCATGTTAAAAACTTTTATTTTTTAATCAGTGGAATGAATTAAGTCAAAACAGCTACGTCATAAAATTTCAGTTTGGCTGAAAAAAGATTTTCGACGCCATGTTATGTCATTGTTATAAGAACAATGCAGCGAATTGAAGATGGCGTCGAAAACCGAATTTTTTAACGTTTTTAGTTAATATATTTTTAACTAATTGCAATATCGGAACATTTAAATGGTCAAAATGAATTACTAGAATAATTTCTCATCTTTTGGTACCTTTGGTGGTTCGTGAGAAGATAGCCTCACTTAGATACATAGATACGTTTCTTTACTTTCGGATTTTAATAGTATATACAACATCAATTAATTCCCTCTAAGATCAAATATATTTTCTTAAATAATACAATATCTTATTAGTCCTCTCTGTTTCTGGTTATTTACTGTATTTCAGTACAAACAAGCTTAATAACAGATACGGATTTGTTACAGATTACGCCCTTACTTCTCGCTCCCATCAAAATCAGGGGGTAATATTTCCCACTGTAATTCTCGTGCCCGTGATATTTCCGGGCTGGAGTGTTCAAAAGTAACGCGCTAAAAAGATTGAAACTATCCATTTCTTATGCCCGGAATCATATTTATTTTTCACAAGATGGCAATACCATATTATTAGTAATATGTTTAGAGATGGTTATTTTTTAAGCTAGATGTTAGCACAATTAAACGTATATATTAGCGATATGTTTTTGTAACCTTAGCTCAGTTACTTAATTCCGCTTTTCATGAATACATGTGAGTTGCGTTCTGCGATAAAATAAATGTAATTTTATTATTGTATTCATTATGGAGTAAGTCAGGAAGATAATCGGACTCTATTAATGAGTAAAAGGATCTAAGAGTGGCTCTGGAAAACTGATTTTTTTAAAAGTTCGATTAGTGAACCTGAGAGCAGTGATGATGGATTTGTACTGTTACATGGGATGTTGGCCTTTGAATCTCATGCTTTGAAATTTATCTCACAACGAAAAATTACTATTGTGTTAAAACATAATGCATATATATAAGTGTAGTAAAATTCTCCTTTAGTATTTAAAAAAAAAAAATTTATTTTTTTTTACCGAAAAACCAACATTAAATCTTAATACCCCTAAATGTTGGCTTTTCTAAAAAGTTAATTTTTGTATTTCAAGCTCAAAATTTACCTAAAATTTAAAAATAAATACATGTATTGAACGTACATTTAGTGTTATATAATTCTCTTGAATAAAAAAAAAGAGGGCGCTTTTATAACCATTTTCTTAAAAATTTTACGACCATTAAGAGGTTAATATCTAAGAGCATTTCTATTGTTTTCAGTATTGCATTTGTTTTCAGTATTGCATTTTCATATGAATTGAACTCAAAAATAATGGATGATTTTTTATTTTTCTAAAAATACTCCTTTTCCTTCTGACTTATTTCTGTTTGATTTTTATTCTTTGGATCGATAATGGACGTGGGTGCCAAGTCAGTGCAAAGCGATAAGAAACGTGTGATCCCAAATTACGAGGTTCCTAGAAGGGAAGCATGGGAATTGACGCCCAGTGATTTATCACGACACATAATTTTTGAGTTTTCTCTTTTCGAACTACGGTGCTACGTTGAATGTCTAGGAAGATTATATGGATTCAGTTTCTTTATTTTGATGAAACCTATGTTATTCCAGTGAATTCCGAGTTGGCGGGTGCATGTTTTTTTTTTTTTTTTTTTTTGAATGCCCATGATGGAATTGATATTTCATTTTATGTGTATTTGGAGCAAACATTCACTACATATATATATTTTTTCCTGTGGTTCATTTTAAGTAACACAAATACAATAGTTACTATTAAGTAGAAATGCAATATAAAATTAATCGAGTTAAAATTTTTTAGGATAGGCGAATCCAAAATAGCTATTAAGCAATTATTTTCTAAATTTATCCAAGAACAAACATATAATCCTACAAATAGATTTTAGAAAATGCAGTAAAATGAAAAATAGAAACTAAATTATATTTCTGAAATCTGTAAAGGACTTTCCAAAACAAGCATACAGAGTTATTATGCTTATCATTATACAAAAAAACGTTGTTGCCTGGAGAGAAGTTGTTGTGTGCCTCATGTAAGAAGCAGAAATGCGTACCAGCACGTTTCTGACTTTGACAAAGGTCGAATTGTTGCGTTCCGAGATTGTGCAGTTTGTCTTATCGCAGTATTGCTATTCGAGTCGGTCGAGATCCAATGACTCTTAGCAGAATATGGAAACGATGGGTTCAGGACGTTAACACAGAACGTCGCGCTAGATCTCAAAGCCCCCTTATCAATAGCAGCCGAAAAGACAGACATGTTATCCACGTGACCTCTTAATAGATCGTGCAGCCACCTCACTAGCTCTGAGTCAAGAACTGGGGTCGTTTGCAAGTCAACAAGTGTACGCACGAACATTTCGATGATATTTGGAGCAGCATGGACTCTCAGCTCGGAGGCCATAGCTGCGGCTACCTTGACACTACATCCCAGACAGGAGCATCTTCAATGGTATGATCAATGATGAATCTGGTGCACGAATGGCGAGACTTTATTTTTTTCAGATGAATACAGGTTCCGTTTACGGCATCAAGATGGTATGGCACGTGCATTCGCCATCATTGTACTGGCCCATCACCTGGCGTGATAGTATAAGGTGTTACTGCATACAAGTCTCAGACACCTCTTGTTCGCTTTGATGACACGTTGAGCAGTGCACGTTACATTTCTGATGTGTTACGACACCCAGTTTGATTTTTTATTCGAGCCCTGCGAAATCCGACGTTTCAGTAGGATAGTGCCCGACCGCATGTTGCCGGTATTGTAAATACCTTCCTTGATATGGATAATGGTTGGCTGTTGACCTGGTCTACACATTCACCAGATCTCTCGCCAGCAGAAAACATCTAGCCCATGGTTGCCAAGTGACTGGCTAGTCACCATATGCCAGTCATTAGGGTTCATGAGCTGTGGCATCGTGTTGAAGCCGCATGAGCTCTTGTACCTGCACATGCCGTCCAATCTCTGCTTGATTCAATGTCAAAGCTTATAAGAGCTGTTATTACTGACTGAGGTGGTTGTTCTGGGTACTGATTTATGCACTCAAATTTCTTGAACTTTGATCACCTGTTATTTCTTGTATAGTGTATTACTCCAATAAATATCATTTTGTTATCTGCATTTTTTCCTGGTGTAGCAAGTTTAATGTCCAGAAGTATAATTTATATTATATATATATTTTATAATATATAATATATTTTATAATATATAATATAATATTTTATAATATATAATATAATATTTTATAATATATAATATAATATTTTA
>BMAV01024975.1:129068-149180 GCA_019973955.1 Trichonephila inaurata madagascariensis | reverse complement strand
ATAATATTTATAATATATAATATTTATAATATATAATATTTTATAATATATAATATTATATATTATATTAAAATATTATATATTATAAAATATTAAATAATATTTTTTAATATAGTATATAATATAATATAATATAATATTTTAATACAATACAATACATAATATACAATGCAAAATATATAATACAATACAATACATAATATATTATATAATATAATATAATATAATATAATATAAAACATAGGTTTTGACTCCTCTCTTAAAACGCAGCAAATATTATCAACGAAAGTAATCGAAATGAAATATAATAAAAATATTTTTAATTAAACACATTATAAAATGTGAACTCAAATTGCATATAAGTGATGGTGTAGTATTAAGAGATGTGCGATAAAGAACTCCATTTAGTGAAATTTAATCATCATAGCATAGAAATAACTGTATAACTATGCTCAACATTTATAAACCTACCAACCACTGCTTTAAACGTCAATCCAGCAATTCGCCAAATAAATTATCATCATTTTAGTGCTCTTAAATATTAAACGTAACATCAAAGTTTAGCGTGATAAATACGGAAATTATGTTGATTAACCACCGGTAATTACTTCGCATTCTATCGTTCTCGGAATTTTGTAATTGGGAAAAGTAGGTTGTTTTAGTGTTTATAAATGACAATGTACTCACACTCGTATACATTTGAGAAAAGAAAAAAAAAACGAATCATCATAGAATGAGAAAAAGAATATTCTTTGAAAGAGATAACTAATTAAGGAATTATATGCATTTTATTTCTATTACTTTTTTATTGCTTAGTTTTATGATGAATAGTGTAAATAGGTGTTAAAAAGGCCATGTTCAAAATATTTCAAAAAATTGTTCTAATTTATGAATAGAGGAAACGTATTGAAATAGAAAAAAAATTTCTGAGATTCATTTGTGTGTGATTTAAAACCATTTTAAACACATTTGTTAGATTACTTGCTTTAATTAAAATCCAAGACGCAAAATTTAAAATATACTGACCGATTAGCTTTAAAGATACATATTTAAACTAGAACTGAAAAATATGGCTCAATAAATTTTCTCAAACCCCACACATTACATTGGAAATTAAATAAATAATGAAACTTTTAAGAAATGCTAAGTGAGTTTACAATTGAGGTTAATATTTAACTGAAATTAGTTCACACATTAATCGCTGATATAGTAATAGTAAAAGTGTTTAAAATATTGTATAAATATTTTAAATGGTTCGATTAGAAAATATGCAAGCATATTTTAATCCTATATCAGTTACATTTGTAAAAATGTCAATGTAATATCATCAAGATTATGTTGATGTAAGTAAATGGCATGCGCTCTGGAAATTTTTGTAGATATTATTCAATTATCCGTTACCAAATTTCATTATTATACTCCTAGTCGTTCAAAAACGAGATTTCTTTTTGTCCCTATGCCTCAGTAACCCTCGCTATCCCCAGAAGTCTCTATTTCCGTAAAATCCATTCTTAGTGGATCTCTATTCAACAAAAGAAACGGGCTTTATATATATATACAAATTTCAAGTAGGTGGGTCTAACAATTCAAAAACAGGAATCTTTTGTATAACTCCCCTTGACCCCTCGCAAACCCCATGGTGGTTGATTTTCGAAAAATTATTTGTTAGAAAAAATCCATTCCATCAAAGTAATCTGCTTACCGAATTACTGTACGTCTAATAGTTTAAAAATTATAGTTTAAAAAAACTAAAAAGCACGCTTTTACAGTGCATTGAACTAAAAAGTAAAAAAAATAATTCTTAATATAAGAATAAAATGATTAACGAGAAGATTAATGTCATTGGGGTAAAAGCGTGGGGTGCTCTATATTAATTGTTATAATTTCTTACTAGTTCTATTCCGAAATGCTGAGTTAGTGTAAAAATGTAGTACAAAGCACCCCACGCTTTTACCCCAATGATATTAATTTTCTCGTTAGTCACTTTATTCTTATATTAAGAATTATTTTTTTTTTTACTTTTTAGTTCGATGCACTATAAAAGCATGTTTTTTAGTTTTTTTAAACTATAATTAATTTTTCATTTTTTAGTTCAATCTACAATAAAAGGCTGTTTTTTTAGTTTTGAAAATTATCATTTATTCTTTGTTGAATTTATCTAACTAATAAAGGTGTGTAAGAAGAAATATTAAATGTCAATCGTATTATCACTTTTTAAAAATAATGTTATAATGTTATTCGTATCATCACTTCTAAACATATTGCTTTATCAAAATAAAAAAATATTTAGCAGTTAGAACATAAATTTATCATCTTTTAAACGTATTTCTAAAATGTTAACTCGTATCATCACTTATAACGTATTGCTTTGTAAAAATAAAACAATATTTACCAGTTAGAACATAAATTATTTTTATTCACATGCACGCAGTTTTTTTTTTTTTTTTTTTTTTTTATTCCTTCTTCAGAAAAACCATGCACCCACCCTACCTTTTTTCACATTAAGAACATTTTTTTTTTTGTTTTATTTTTTATTAACCAGAAGCCTATTTTGGGTTTTAAGGTTGCAAATTAATCTTTCACTTGCTAAATCTGGAATTAGTAGCCAAATCTCGTAAATCCTTAAAATTCTTAATGATTAAAATCCTGATCAGGACAATAAAACAAAATTTTGAAATTATTGTATTGCCATGGGTCCTTGACACGTGTGCGAAATTTCGAATCAATCTGATCTTTTAAAGTGGGTAAAAATCGAAATCAATTCCATTACATATAAGTGAAACTTATAAAAACATGTTAAAAAAGGAAATAATTATCTGTAACGCCTTTTAAGCTGCCGGAACTCCACTTGGAAATCGATTTTCGCAATATCCATTTTGTCACGAATTTCTATTCCATGAAAGGAATTTGCTTACAAATTTTCAAAACTGTAAATCTAAGAGTTTAAAAGCAGAAATAATTATCTATAACATCTTTTAATCCCCCCCAACACCACTTGGAGTCGATTTTTCTAAAGATCATTGTGTAGCTGATTCCTACTCCATAAAAGGAATCTGCGTTCCAAATTTCAAGGCTGTACGTTTAATGGTTTAAAACTGAAGTACAGTTGGACCTCTATATAACGAAGTCGCCAAATCCCGGAAAAGTTCATTGTATGGAAAATTCGTTATATAGAGGTTCATCTTTTAACCACATAAAATAAATATTAAAACAAATCTTTATAAACCACATGAAACAAATATTAAAACAAATCTTTATAAACCACATAAAACAAAAATTTTAAATTCATAAAACCTATGTATTAAAAAAGAAATTATTCACACCATTTTTAAAATCTCAATATATGTTTATTTTATATGTCTTACGCATCAAAAGAGAAAGAAAAACTGCAAGAAAAATAAGAAAAAAGAATGTCGAAGAATACACTGTATTTTCAATACTAAAGAAATTATTTTATATTAAAATTAACGAATTTTAAGGGCATTTTCTAATTTAGAGCATACAAGTAATATTAAACAAACATTGTTTTATAACTAGAATACGGAGACACGGGATAACTCTACTGAGAATGAAAGGGGATATCGAAGATATTTCTAGTCAACTGGACAATGGGTGTTGCAGGTTGCACTTCTTGAATGAAACGCTCCGAACTATTTTGCTCTTGGTGAGTTAGGAATCTAACAAAACCAGTTTAAGATTTATGACCACCATAAAATGTGTTAAAGAGAGAAGAAATGTCCAGAGAAATACTTAAAAAAAAAAGGTGACAAAAAATTGAATCACAAAATAAAAAGTTCGTTACATAGAAAAAGCAGCTATAGAGAGGTTATTTTACGAAGAAAATCGTGAAATGTTCAAGGTTCAGGAAAAAGTTCGCAATATAGAAAAATTCGCAATATAAAGGTTCATTTTTTAGAGGTTCCACTGTAATTATCTGTAACACCCTTAAGCTCCCACAACGTTACTTGGAGGAGGATTTTCACAAAACCTATTTTGTAGAGGTTCTCTACACCATGAAAGAAATCTGCTTACCGAATTTCAAGAATGTATATCCAGTAGTTTAAAAATGGGAATAATTATTTATAACGCGTTTTAATTCCCCGTAATGCCCCTTGGGGTTCGATTTTCACAAAATCCGTTCTTAGCGAATCTCTAATCCACATGAAAGGAACATACCTACCAAGTTTCAAGTGTGTTAGTCTAATAGTTCCTTAGATATCGGGATGAGCGAGTGAGTCTCGCTTTTCTTCTTTAGATAAATATAGAGATAATGGAATCATTTCAATGAATCTAAAAAAAATTCCAGGTATCGCGAAATATTTCAAAGTTAAAATTTTAGTGTCTGAAAATTGAATTATCTTTGCAATGTGTCTTACTTTTGGATCCAATCTTTTTAAAAGTAAACATTTTAATAATCTTCTTCCGTATCCAGCATTTTCAACAGAAGCAAATATATAATATAAATGTTTATAGTCTTCTGTTGCTTCATCTTCTTTGGTCCAAGAACCTAGACCAGGTTCACGATACCATGTCCCTCTAATAATTCTAGAGGTCCATTCTCCCCCGCGCTCCACAGCTGCCTTACATAAGTACCAATACAGACAATGACAAGAATAGAAGACACAGGACAAGGTTAACATTGCCATGTTCCTATCCTCCTTTTATACATCATCTTTTATCCTCTTTTTCAATTCCTACTATTAGCTCACACTCTCTGTGTATTATTTATTCATTTATCTTGGTGGAATTTTCAATCGTTAATAAAATACATTTTAAAGCGCTCGATTGAGCTGAAATTTTATATACGTGATTATTTTGGATAACAATACAATAATTTAAATATAATTAATAAAAATTAATTGATTAAAACTAATTATTTAAAGAATTGCAACTACAGCCACGTTGGCATCATTTTTGGCGACTTAGCGACCATTCTGGTGACTTGTGTCAAAACTTTAAAGGGTTTTTCTCTTACGTTTTAAAGCGTTCAGTTGAACTGAAATTTTTTAGACACGATTGTTTTGGATGAGAATACGATACTTAAATGATAATGAATAAAAATGAATGACCACTTAATGTTGTGATTCTGTCGTATGTATAAACATATTTATATTAATTGTAACTATTTAATAAAAAGTAGCTGAAATAAAAATGTTCTTTGTTGATCTAAGTAGGAATTGATTTAAAAATTCTTTTTTATATTACTTGTTCTTACCTCTTTCATTGTAATCATTTTATATCCTACTTATATAATATTTTTAAACAAAATGTAAAACCATATAGAAGACAAAATTCGCTTTATTTAAATACTTACTTAGATTGAATCCCATTTTCATTAAAACATACCTTATTGAACAAAAGTGTTAAAAAAAAAAACATTTTCTTCTAGTCGAATTCATCCATTTCTCTAATTATCAATTACTCCTTTTCTTCTAAAGAAATTAAGATTCTTAAACATAAAAAAAAAAAAATTGAATAAAAACAATAGGACTATTGCTTTGCATTGCCATTCTAATATGCAGTTTCCCTTTTCATTATTTTTCTAATAGTTTTGATACCTCTATTTAAAATTACGCCTTAAAAAATTATTTTCTAAATAAAGAAAACTACAAAGTAACATAACTTTATTTTTTTATGCAAAGATCATTCCTCATCCATTAAAATGAACGATACCATATCATGTACATGATAATGGAAAAGCAATCACCTTAGACAACTTATACAGCAAGCAGATCGTATCCGCCACAGAACATGACTCATCACTTAATGGTCATGTTCATAGATATGCATTTTTTCATCTATTCCTCTATCGAATTCCATTGGTCTTGAATGTTATTCGATAGATTTTTTTTCTTTCTCCAGCCCCTTTTTTTGGCATTAGATAGTGAAAAACAACTTCCGAAAAGGGTATAGTTTTCCATTGGCTTCTAACATACTATTTCTTCTCCCAGATTAACCGTCTTATGGTCTCCCTTAGCCATAGTTACTTGACATCTAATAAATAGCGCAAGTAAGTTACTTGTGCGTTTGTTATTTCTGATGCGGTGGAAGAGAAAAGGTCATTTGCCAAAAATCTCACATTTAATCCTAAACTACTTTTTCTCTACCATAGTTTCTGGGAATCTTGTTCTGTAAGTATATATTACGAAGGATTTAGATATAAGGAGTTTAATAGCTGTAGTAAATTATCTTGGAATTATCATTAACAATAGTTAATGGTAAGAGAAACAAATGTATTATTTGTAAAAGCCAATTTCATAAGTTTGATAGTAAGTAAACTTGAAGATGTTTGAATCTCGAAATACAATTAATATCATTCTGAATTCCACGATAAATTCGTTTTAAATAAGTGCTTTCTAATATTATATGAAAAAAAATAGTTACAAAACAATTTTTTTCATGCTTTTTTATAAATAAGTGTATGTCTAATTTATATAATTATTCTCGATTAAAATTTTAAAATTATAAAGATATTAAAAAATATTTTTAAATATTTCAAGGAAAACTTAATTCCAAAGAAAATTTTTCGTTTTGCTCTCTCGGATGTATATTAATACGTTCCGATAAATGCAATATTTTGAGTTCGGAAGGAAAGTGGGAAAATGTTAGATTAAAACTATTTTCATGCATTTTAAGAGCTAGCATACGTAAGCTTTAAGGCTTCAAGGCACAGTATAATATTCTAAATTGATTAAGGATTGTATGTAACTAAGAATACTATATATTTTTCCAGACATTTGGTTTGAATTTAAAAGCAATTTTTAAAAAAAGTGAAGCATAAAAACAATTAACTTAATAGCATTGCTTAGGTAAATTGTTTTATTTCAATATTTTAAATCTGTTCAAATAAAAAGTATTAAAGAATTTCCTAAAAAATGTGTGTCATGTCTATCTTAGTGGTTTCTGAAATTTTTCTTGATTTTGCTGTCATTTTATAACAATACGTATCTCCTTTTTATACAATCCAAATCTTTCATCAAAAGCAGAAAATTTTTTAATAACTTGATAAATAAAATGAAAATAACATTTAAATAACAATGAATTATAAATAAGGAATATAATGTTTATAATTGTTAGCACAAGTGATATATAGTTAAAATTTTTATTACCTTAAAAATTTTCAATCAATCAAAAACAAAAAGAATTTATTTATTTCTTTAAATTTCACACTGCAGAAAATTTCTTCTTTTTTAATCAGTAAAAATACGGTACAGTACATAATAATCTATTTACAATTGCAATTTGAGGTTTCTGCCTTTTAAATAGCATTAATCTTTACATACAGTAATTAAATTAATTACATACTATTATGGTTATTATTTTGTTTAAAATATAATACTAAACAGAAAAGGGAAGACAATATTTTATGAGTAGCAATTAATAAATTATTTTCTAAAAAAATCTACAATAATTATTATTATATTACACGGATTTCAAGGTGTAAGAGATAAAAGAAAATTACCAAAGCAAGAAATTCAGACTATAGTTAAAATGAAAGGATTTAATTTCCATTGGATGTTGAAATATTTTCCCGTTAAATTGGGAAAGAAAGTTCAAACTTCTAGAAAAGCTTTCGTGAAGTTTGCGGCTTTCATAAAATGTAGAACTTAAGTGCTAAGCTATAATTTGCAGCTTATTAGAATTTCTAAAAGCAAGGAAACTGTCTACTTTAAAATCTGTGGTCTGGTAATCCCCCACAACTTAAATATACACCACAATTTAAAGTGCTGTATCAATTAAATTTGGCATCGTTCGAACATTAAAATGAAAGTGCGTTAAGTAAAAGAAAGAACTTCACATATCTTCAAATTCATTGCTCTTTATAGTTATAAGTAAATAACGAGATCCTGTAATTTTTGATTAAAATTAATTTAATAATCTTTCCCTTTTTTTAATGCTCGAAAATGAAAGATTTATTTAAGTGCAACCTTTAAAGTCATACGTGGTACTTAGGAACTTTACCAAAATTGATAAAAGTGGTCACAGACTGTTACAAATGTTTATCTATCACAATTATCTGCAATGTAGGCTGTCGCAGTTGTCAAAAATTTGCACCAAATTTTGTAGAGACTTCATTGGGTAAACTTCCAAATGTCCAAAGCAGCGGTCTACAACCATCAAAACTCAAAGAATCACCAAATGCATAATTGTAGACCTTCATGGACCACTAATATAAAAAGATGGCTGTTTTTATTCTTCATAAAATACACTTTCACTATATTTTCAAATATTTGCGTCTTTATTTACATTCCCCAATCACTGAAAAGGAACTTCAAGATAAAAAAAAAAGAACAATGTAAAGCAATATTTACACATTAAAGTATCAGGCCACCAATTTAACATGGTTGCAAACTCGCCCTTTCAAATGTCACTAGCTACAAATGCCAAAGTAGCTAAAAAGTCGCTTAACTCAGAAGGAATTCCACTAAAAGTAGTAGGTAAAGTTTTGAAGAAAGTATAAACTACATTCTATAATATATTTTATTATATTCCTCATTTTTTTAATGGAATCTTTCTGAAAATACACTGACGGGAAAAACTCCCAACACCAAGAAAAAATTATTGCAGAGTAATTAAATTTTATAATACAATTGTCTAGTTAACATGTTTAATTAACTAAATTTCCAGGAGTACAGGTTAATGTGAGCTCAAGAAAATGCATTTAAAAGGGGAAATTCTATTATACTAATATCCAGTGTAACCTCTAGAATTTTGAAGCATGCATGCATTGTGTCATACAGGTGCCGAATGTCATTTTGTTTTACGGAGTTCTATACCTGTTGTGTCGATAGTGGGACTGTCAGTGCTTGCTGTGGATGATGCTGAAATTGTCGACCAATGATATCCCATAGTGCTCAGTCAGATAGATCTGGTAATCTCCCAGGCCAAGGTAATATGTCAAACCTCTGTAGAGCCCGTTGCGTTACAACAGTGGTCTGAGGTCGTGCGTTATCCTGTAGGAAAACTCCCCTTTGAATGCTGCCCATTCAATAGCAGTACTATAGATTGAATTACCAGACTGACGTGGAAATTTGCTATCGGTGTGTTTGGAATAACCAGGAGAGTGATCTTGCTTTCAGAGGAAATTGCTCCCCAGACCTTCAGGTGTAAGTCCAGTGTGTATGGGCCTCCGACAGTTTGGTTGCAGGCGTTCCCCTGGCATCCTTCTGACCAACACACGGCAATCTCTGGCATCTGCTTTCTTCAGAAAACACAACAGATCTCCTCTCCATCCACCAATGAGCTCTAGCTTGACACCACTGGCGTCGCAAACAGCAGTGGCTGGGAGTCAGTGAAATTCACGCTACAGGGCACCTGGTTTGGAGCTGTGCTTCAAGTAACCAATTTCTAACAGTTCGTTGTGTCACTGTGGGACCAACTGTATCTCGAATTTCTGCCGCAGACGCAGTACGATGTGCCACTGCCGTACGCCAAATACGACGATCTTCCCTCTCAGGAGTGCAGCGTGGCAACTTGAAATCCGGTCTTCTTGAGACACTACCATACCTTGATCCCTGCTCCCAACTATCATGCTCAATAGATACATTCCGGCCAAGTCTTTTTACAATATCGCGGAAAGAAAATCCTCCTTCTCGTAGCCCTATTACACGAACTAGTTCAAACTAGATAAACTATATTTATAATGACTTCTTCGTCTTCTTAAAGGCATTCTTGGCTAACATCAACTCAATACATCATTCACAGGCAAATAAATTTCAAGAACTTTACAGCTCGTATTAAAAGCAACCCTGATTTGCCAGTTCTAAGTGGAGCTACTAGCGCCACACTTAAGCACGAAATTAGAACTGATGTCATCTTTAAGATGTATAAACATGCCTACCAAATTTATTTTATCTAAGACAAGTTTTTCATGGTGTTGTGATTTTTTTTTCGTCAGTGTAATCAAAAACTTTTTACGGACTACTAGGATCATATGGCAGGACATAAGGAACACGAAAACTTTAATAGATATTTTTCGTTGAAGGAAAATTTCTTACAATTCTCAAAATGAAGGACATCAAAAAAGCCAATATGTAATTTTGGGAAACTAATGTCAATCCATCAAACGTAAAGGGGATAAGATACTATTTCATTTTAACTCAACTTTAACTGAAATATAAATCTAGATCTTGATTAGGGGTGTATTTTAAAGTAAATTAGTAATTATCTGTTTGTATAAATGAAGTTAAATAACGTCTTCGGTTAATGGCAAAAAACTCAGCTTCTTTGCTAATTCTATCTGGCTGTTTCTGAGAGAAATCTAGCATCCAGAATTCAGAAGACCTTTAATGTCTCTCATAATTTCTGTTACTATGTCAGTCGGATTTATTTGAATTGTTTGATACTAGATAATAACAAAAATATAAAATAAGTTTCTAAATTTTATTTTATTTAATTATATTTATGAATTTCACTATTACTCTTGACGAAATTTACAAAAATAGGAAGTATTGACTTGAGACAACACTGAAATAAGTGGTCAAAATCTACAGTACTGCAGCACGTGCCACAAAAAAAAATGTAACTTTTGGTGCATTTTCGAAGTTATTCTGTACAAGATATTGATATTTTTTTGAAATCGCAAGCCATCTGACACTTTTCGTAAATATCAACAGTCGAATAATCAATTTCAATTTATGACAGCTAGTAACGTCTAGTTTGTTTTTTTTTTGGTTTTTTTGTGATACCAGTCCGTCTTCTCAGAGTTTAAACCAAGGTCCATAGTGCATGATTACGTTAAAAAAATTAAATCTATGAATTTAGCAGGTGATGGAACAGTATGTTGCTTATAATCTGATTCCAGCTGCAGAAAGTTAATCATTCTACATAATCAAGAATAGAAAAATGAATTGAATTTTGCTCAAAACTGTAGAAATGCTGCCAAGCATCTTCGAAACTTATTGTTGCATTAATGCAAACATTATTATTCAATTAGTCAAAAATTGCCTTTCTGCTTACAACTGTTTACTATATATATGTATATATATATATATATATTTATTTATTTATATATTTGCTTATTAGCAGCTTACATGCATCTTCATGGGTTAATATTTTTGATAATTCTAAGTTTCTAACATAGCATTGGTAAAAGAATTCAATACGGAGTTCATCGACATCTGGTTACAATAGATAATTCAATAGTTTTCGAGCTCATCATTCAGTATAAAGGAGCTCACTACCGTATTCTCGAATTATATTTCTCGTGAAAGAAAGGAAATTATAGTTATGGCCCCCTACTATCGGTCATAAACGAATAAGCGAGATCGTAGGTATCATTTTATAGCTATTTTTATGATAAGACGTGACTGCCCACCATCGCAATTTCCTGATAAGTGGAAACGAGACAAATAAAAGCAATATCAACATCATCTTAGGGATTTGAGTTGAGTTGTGTACACGGTGCTGGGTAGATATTTCTATAACAATTGTCTTTTTGTTTTTCTGAGGCCGTAACTCCTTATAAAGCTTCGAGGTAAAGTCATACTGTATTTATCCCTTTAGTACGGTTCAGAAAAAAGAATGTATTGTAGTTTCGATGTATGTCTTTAATACTTTATTGTTACTATATCTGTTACATTTTTAGCCCTTTTTGTTTCTTACACATGACTTTACTACAAGCTTCACGACAAATGTGGGTCTTGTAGAAATTTCTTTTGTTTAAAGAGATATAGTTAGAAGTCAAAATATTTCATAACATGCTTGCTTTATTCTATGTCTTCAGTGATATGTACAATATAAGCATTTTTGTCTTTTTAATATTGTAATTGAAATATTTGACTGCTTGGAATTTTTCGTTCAGATTCCTCAAAAAATATGTTGCGCCAAACACAAAGTAAAAAAAATCAAACTTACTAACCAAAGCAATTTAAAATTCTCAATTCAATTACATAAAAATGAAAAATATGCTTGCTATTAGCTTGTATATGGAAAATTGACAATAACACATACAAAAAAGTCAAAATGTAATGTTTGAAATAATTAACAACGAAGTTAAATAAACTTAAAATGTATGATTTGAAATATTTAAGCCAAAAACAGAATTAAAAGAAAAATCAATTCTTTTATATTGAGAATCGTAGTCGGTGGATGCATTACAATTACACATGGAGCCTCTTCAATCTCAAAATAAGTTAAAGTTCAAATACCGTGTGTGTAACAAATATTTCTTTTCGGTTGAAAGATCTTGCATATAAATTTGTTTATATGTTCACTGAATAGAAAAAAGGAGGGAAATTTATAAATATACTACATTATTTTATAACAATTCTGAAATTGGATACAAAATACATAAATCTTAATGCGTGAGTGCGTGCGTACGTGTGTGTGAGAGAGTAAATTAAACTTAAAAATCCAAATAATTTTTCAATCAATTGAATAGTATTTTTTATATATGTTACGTTCCTTCTTCCACCTATTCCATTGTTTCGAGGTGATATTCAATTTTATTTAACTTCTCGCGCGTATTCTATCGGATATTTTTTTTTCATTATTCCACCTAGTTTGAAATAGTTATATTTCATTTCGTGGAAGCAACGCAGAATTATTTTATTTTCTTAACAACGAAAAAGGACATTTTCTCTTGATTCAAATATATATATATTCTATAGTATTCATTCTCTATAATAAGTATTTTGCTTTAATATGTGTAGATTAAAACTGAAATGATTTTTAACAATTGAAAAATGTAAATACTATCACCAAATTACCTTTGTTAAATATAGTACATATTTAATGCTCAATACTGTAGCAAAACTTAAAACACATCTAAAATTAGAAGAAACACATAAATGTGAATCTCAATTTGTTACGAATCTATCCGTGTACCTTCTTTTAATCCTCGTGGGAAATCTTTGAGCCATCAATTCACGTTTATTCACAACCAACCCTTTGAAGAAGAAACCGTGATATTTAAATTGTTTACAATATGTAGTCTAGGTTTTCTAGCTAGGTAAGAGAAAAAGAGAGAGACAGGTGAGATTACTGCTGATGAGATATTATTCAAATTTATGGTCATATTTCAAATATTAGGTAGACGAAAGAATTAAATTGACAACTGATCACTAGGATTTAATGAGTGTCCATGTATTTGGGATAGTATAATTAATCCTCGAATAAGAGGATCAATAATCGTAGTCCTCTCGTAATTCGTGCATCTCGCTGCTATATAATCCACACATATTGCTTATATTGAGACATTCTATTCTTGTTAAAATGACTTGAGTTCATAAATTGTTTGATCAATAAATAGATTTATTTTGAATATTTCTGGTATTCATTTCCTTCCTCCCACATCTCTAGGTGGGCAAGAGAGAGAGCCAAGTCTCTCACAAATTTAATAACTATTCATTTTTTTAAAAAAAATTCGTTCTCTTTATATTCATTTAAATGAGAAATTCTTTATTCATTCAAGCTATTCCAAAAACTTTAAAAAAAACATTAGATGAAACATCTTGACTCAGAAAAGTGTAATCTAAAGAAAAAAATAGTTATTCCAAAAAAAAATTTAATTCAATTCTTCCAGTTGAATATTGCAGCTTGTGTGTAACCCTTGATTGTCTCTTCTCACGCAAGCTTTCTTTTCCCCTAGTTTTTATAAAGCTAAAGAGACCATGACCCTTCTCTTTATCTAAGCAACATTAAATGCACCCTTGGATCACAATATGACTCTCTTGGGTACATGGGTGAGCATTAGGATATAGAATTTCATGAAGAATCCCGTATTTCGATTCGGTACTGTTTGTAGGGGGATATTAATGGATTCATTGAACCATTAAAAAATCTTTATTCATCTTACTAATAGGTTATTTATGTTTTATGGTTAGGAACATAACTCTGGAGATTTCATTAAATACAATATGTACCTGCAATTTTTTTTTCAATATTTCTTATTTTTTTACCTGTATTTTCTCAAATTCGTATATTTCGAACACATTAATCGCATCATCTGTATTTTTCATAAAATATCATACTTGTATAACTCTAAATCCTTATAAATTATGTATATATAAGTTAATATAATATATTACATACTTAATTATTAGTTTAAGACATAATCATAATTTTTACTCCTTTATATCCGAAATCTGATTTCAGATTCTTTTTCCCCGCCCCCAATTACAGCAGTGGAACACTTTTCACGCACCCAGTCCTGTAGGGTTATCTTCTGCACGGTCAGCCGAACAGGGGCTTACCCTAGAGGATTTGAGGTGTGAAAAAAGGTCCCCTGGTGTATTTCGTGGCTGGGGACCAGAATCTAAAATCAGTTTTAGAAAATTACTGTAACTTTGCCGAATAATGCCGGACGTCCATTTTTTTATGCGAGCCGTGCAAGGGCTTACTCTAGAGGATAGTGCACGAAATTATATCCAAACAATTATGCCCACAATTTCAAGTCAAAAATTCGGATAGTAAGCTTGGGGTTTCTTTTTGAGTCGTTTATTCTGATAAATATGGCCCCGGAAATTAATTTTGGTTAGCAATTTAAGGGAAGCAATATTATATATCGATGTCTCTTTCATATGGTATTTTTATCGATGTTGTGTTAATCCTAACTGACCCATTGCGCATGTGCTTGAGTTTGCTTAAAATGTGGTAATATTGTTTTTTCATCAATTTTTCTTCTCTAGCTTTTTTTCTCATACCTTGTGTTCAAATGCATTGTATTTTTTATGAAATTTTCCTAGTTTTAAATTAATGTTACTCTTGTGTTTTTGAAAGTTTAATATTTTAAGAACGTTGTAAATAAAAATAACAAAACCTTATCCAGATTGTAAGATACGTGTCATCAATTCTCAATTCTATGAATTTTTAGCCGTCTTATTGAGCCCCATTTTCTTTTAGGCGAAGGAAACAGCCACTACTAATATTTTGTTTTAATATTCATAATACGAAGATTAAAAAAAAAGCAACGTGAAATGTAAGAAACAAATGATTCTACGTAGACAAACATGGATGAAACAGGAGCCCATATAGCGTTTTATTAGTTGTAGCACCTGACAGAGGATATATATATATATATATATAGGTGATTACATAACTCACCATGGAGTGGTGTTTCGGGTACAGTTAAAATAACTTATGAATACTTTAAATAATTATGATTACTTTATTTTAACTTTATACTTTCTAATTTTACTCAGAAAGTTGCTGTAGGTAATGTTCACTTTAATTACCTAAATGGTTTCTATTTCTCCATAAAAGAAATAATTTATGTGTCACTTACTAAATAATGAAATATTTCAAACACGTAAAGTGTAAAGCTCGAAAATTATTTTCAAGAATAACTTGATAGAGTTTGCTTTTTATTTAGTATGTGATATATCGTAACACTTTTCACTTATTGAAGTCTTATTTCATTTAAAAATGTAAGAAATAAAATACGCATTATTCTGCAATTAATGGAATAGAGTCGATATTGGTACGTCTCTGTAGATTACCGACTAATAACACTATTACCCTTAGAGACTTAACTTTCAAAAAATAGGGGGCCTTTTTGGAGTATAATATTCCTCGAAATTGAAAAGTAACTCATTTGGCGGTGATAAATTATGCTTATAATGATTTATTGAAAGGGTAAACTCTCATTATATATCAGCGTCTACCATATATACTGTTAAGGGAGTGGCTATATGTATTAGCTATATATCAAACAACGTTTATGCTATAGTATAAAACAATAAAATATACTTATCTAACGTTAGAGAAATAAATTTTTTATACTATTAAATGTTAATAACATTTAATTTTTTTTACCTTAAAGCTCGCGTAATTTTTTTAAAAAACTGTGAAAAAGTAGTAAAATGGCTTTACAAAATTTATTTTTTGAAGATTTCCTTAGTTATTTTAAGATTTCTTTCTTGGAGGGTTTTTGCTGTAAAAAAGAATAACTTTTATTCCAAAAGTACGGAATACTTTTTAAGCTATAGAAAAGAATATTTTCATTCCTTTTTTTAACAGATCGAATAAAATCCATCTAATTAAAATTAAAAGAAAATTCCACAATAATATTCTATGTAAACTTTCTAATTTAAACTATTAAAAGAAATTATATAATCACACAGAAAGGATTTAAGTTACAATATTTATTTGTAAAAAAAGGTTAGAATTTAAAAATATAAGAAGCAAAACCTACTATTTAACTTATATATTTCTGCTTATTTATTTTGATTGTATTCAGTTTCTTAGAAATTATTTCAAGTTCCAATTAAATTAAAATTGTCCTACCCATAATTTGAATTACTTCTACCAAATGATACTTTTCTAGCCGTCTCTGTAAAGTATTAGAGAAAAACTTTCAAAAACTCGGAATATGGGGTCCAAAAAGAAAAATTGTGTGAAAGATTTATAAAAAATTAGTTTGATTTCATTATCGTAATAAAAGTAGATCATTACTCACTGATGCCCAAAGTTTAAAAGGTTCTTCAAGTAGAGTGCGAAATAAAAGGTAGAATTGTGCATGTCATATCGCAAACCTGGAAAGTTATTAAAAATAATGGAACATAGAGAACGCATTAAAAAAATTAATGTATCACTTCCTTCATGCCAACGTCGCAATTTGGAGAAAAATTTTATCTGTAAAAAAAGAACAACCCGGTAAAATTGATCAGTAGAAAATGTAATCACACCTTTTGTTGCATTATTAGAATCACTGTGATGTTTCATGCTGCGAAAGAATCTAAATTCATTCCGATTAAAGATTCAACCATTCCCGCAGCAAAATGACATTGAACAGAGCAATATTTCTTGGTGGAGGCTGATGAGCTGAAACCTTTCGCTGAAATACGTCCTAAGCATGTTCATTTTCATTTAAATCTGAGGGTTTTAATCATCATATCTCTTACGCTTAATATCTTCTTTTGAAGATATTTCTAAACGTGTTAAAAATGCTCTAGTACCTCATTTTAGTCTGTATGAATTGAAGAAACATAGCACTTCGGAAAACACGGACATAAGTTTTCTGTAGATCGTGTCTCTGTACTTCATTTCATTAACAGAATTTCCTTTAAGCAAATGAAGGTCTACGTACCCAGCAAACATTACGTTCAACCACACCAATACGTCACCATCGTGATACCTATATTTTTGTGAGGGCGGTAACGTGTTTCCCATACTCTCTAAATAATGTGGTGGCAAGAATTATTCCACAAACTAAATCATAATTTACGAACATCTGCCCAGTTTCAAAATTCTCACTTCCATAACAAAAGGGTTCTCTATCGCACACAAATCAATTGCGCAGAAACAACTGGATGTCTGGAATACAGGCCATTTTACCCGGGTGAGTGAGTGAATATTAACGTCGCTATCAGCTACACGAGGGCTTTTGGCGACGGACCACGTAATTTCGAACCATGGTCAAGTGACGTGGATGACACCTGAGCTGGCATCCCCCTCTCCTAACTACCACACCAACGGGATGACGTTTCAGCTCTCGACAGATTTAACGTGCATCGCTGTCCTACACGGCGGGTCTTTAGTGGTACTGGGCTCGAACTCGTGACAAGACGAACCACGTCCGATACCTTGACCACTTGGCTACCGCGACCACACCATTTTACCCCGAAATTTTAGAAACAATTTGCCAAGAAGTTATTCATGAGATTCCATGAAGTTCGGAAAACAAGCGTTTGGCGCAGTTCAGCCCGTTATATCACGTAATCATAGACAGAAATTTACCTTTCCTAGCTGATAGTATTCTCCATTGACCTACTACAACTAGTCTATAAATCTTTCAAAATATTAGATGCCCTAATTTCAAAGTTTAGAAATTATGCAATGTGCATCATTTACAACATTAGACATAGTTATTGTTGTTGTCGATTAACTCCATATCTAGCTAAGCTAGATCAAGTCCACGATAACGTTTACTTTCAGGAAATCATTCACCATCATTGGGTGTCCATATAGATCCTGTAATGAAAGATCCAAGCAATCAAGAATACTTTCTGTAGGGGCCTGGCACGATGAGTACTTAGCACAAGTAAGGAAAACTACCTTTATTATGGTAGATCAATGTTCTAAATTAACCATGGTGGAAACGGGTAATAGCAGTTTGCTCTTGCCTGTTACACCGAAGAGACAGAGAACGATAGTGACACATTTACCTTGACACCATTGGTGAAAAAGTGGAATTGTTGGGTGTTCATTCTCCCTAGAAATAGAAAACAGCTATTCATAAGTTAGAAGAGAGAGAATTTAAGGGTTGAACTGTGACATGTTTTGAAGGAACATCAGAAATCTCGTTGTCCTCTACGTTTACATGCGAAGAAATTCATTACAAGTGTATTTCCTACCCTATGCCAATTAAAAAGATGTTAAATGTCCCTTCGACTGTCAGTTAAAATCCAGATGCAACCTGAATTAGGAAATGAAAGTGCCTTGCCGAGGCTTGTATCAGTAGCAACCAGTTTGCTATGTCAGACAAAACATTAGGATTTTTCAAATTGATATGACAGGAATTTTCGGGACCTAATACAAATGCCACTACTAGTACAAGACTTATCATTCCTGTTATCCCTAATATAAAAAAAATAGCGTTATCTCAGGAATACTATAATTTAAATAAATAGACTCAAGAACAAGTTGCCTTATATATTCAGGAGGATCTGTGAAAATAAACACTCATGTCTCTTACCATTCACTTTCTGAAGTACCAATTGTCTCGTCCCGGTGGACGCAGCAGTTGGGGGGTTCCAATAAAGATCAGCCATTGTAATACTAATACACTCTTATTGGTTAATTCAATTAATAACTCTAGACAACTTAAGGGGAGAATGTTTTTTTAACACTAAACCCGAGGAGCAATCACGTTTCATTAATTTAAATATAATAGAAATAAGGAAACTTATCTTCATCCTTGAGCGCTCTTGCCTCCACTTCTTGGATTATCTTTGGATATCTTTCAATTTGACTAACTATACGACCTCCGGTCGTTATCTTATTTACGCTTCTATATTCACTTTCAACCATTCGCTCGCCTATTCTACTACTAACACAAATAAGAAAAGTTATAATGTGCATAAACCTCGTCTTCTTCACAGAAAGCATTTTTCGACTGAAATAACAGTTAAAAAAATTATTTTACCCAATAGGATTTGTGGAATCCCGGATAGACCCATTACAAACCTTCGCCCCCCCCCCTCATAATGAAGTTGTGATTTATAAGTGTGTCTCAATGACCCGACAAAAATGTTGCTAACTTTCAATAATGATCAGGAAATTGCCGAAAATTCTAAATTTACCCTAATTCCTCAACAGTTACGCACTCACCACGTCGCGCAAAAAATTCAACTGAAGTTTTTTCTATCTTAAATTTAATTAATTACTCGAAACTATTTTCTCTTTATAAATTTAATAGAAATATAACAAAACAAGTACACTCCATTTGGGCTAGGACTAGGGAAACACCCCACCTCTGGGGGAAAAAATTTCCTGCCACATACCACTACCGTAATTCAAATCGCCAATTTGTTCTCCCCTTATATGGGCTGCGGTAGCCCAGTGGTCAAGGTATCGGATCATGGCAAGCATGTCATGAGTTCGATCCCAGTACCATGCCCTGTAGGAGAGCGATGTACGCTAAATTTGTCGAGAGCTCAAACACCCTCCCGTTGGTGTGGTGTGGTAGTTAGAAGAGGGGGTACCAGCTCAGGTGTCGTCCACGTCACTTGATCATGGTTCAAAATTACTTAGTCCGTCGCCAAAAGCCCTTTTGCAGCTGAACAGTGCGACGTTAATATTCACTCACTCCCCTTATTTAGCGCACGCGGATGGAGCTACGGTCGCCCATGATGCGCGCCTGCTAATAATGCTAATGATTTGAATGTTTCATCGTTGCCTACACATAAAGTAAATTTCATATGATTTGCATGCTTCTTTCATGGTGTTGCATTTTGTGTGGCCAGGTGTAATTTCAAAACTTTGGAAGAGTTAATTAATTCATTTTGGATTTAAATAAGAGTCTATCATCTCATAATAGCCGAAAAAGCTTTAAAGAGATACAGTTACAATTCCCTACATCTTACTTGCATGAATTCGGATTTTTAGCATTAACAAAAATAAACAAGTATCGAGACTTAAAAGTAGATTACAGAATGAGAATGGCATTGT
>BMAV01024975.1:109192-121003 GCA_019973955.1 Trichonephila inaurata madagascariensis | reverse complement strand
CAGATGCCTTTCCATAGTCCAGGTACGATCGATGACGATGATACCACTCCACGTGTATAGACCTGTGTTAAGCAAGCAACGTTGCTCCCCTGTTGCTGGTACCCGTACAACAGTAGCGTAACTCAGAATACTAGCCCCCCCCCCCCCTGTAAAGTCAGATTTTGAGCCCCAAGCCCAAATACGTACATGGTGTCAGTCAAGGTTTGGGCCCCTTAAAATCCCTGCCCTCCCCCACAATGTGGGGGTTGCGGGGTGAACCACTGCCGTACATGTAACTGTACTTCATGCAGTCTGTTACATATGGTTTAGGTGGACACAGATTCATCGGCTTCGGATGCCATTGCCATGGAGAAAGGGTCTCGAACAAATGGTCTGTGCGCTCATACATGCACCTATGCGCACCACTTCTTCGACGTGCGCGTGGAATCTCCCGAATCCCTCGTGTTACTTAACGTTGAATGGTACTCACGTTGTGCGCAGCGACAAACCTAGTTCATAGAGTTCGAAAATAAGTCTCCTAATAAAAAGCATTAAAAAGTAGATGGATCACCCATCTGGTATTGTGGTTAGTGACGCTGACTGCTGTGCCATAGGGTCTGGGTTCGAATCCCAGAGGTGGCATGGATGTTTATAAATTTATAGAGCCTTTGCGACATGGGGGTACTCTAAATAGCCATCGAGGCGCAAGTCCTTTCTTGGTTGGTGGAAGGGGAAGAGAGGTGGAAGGCTTTTGACCATCGCCAGAGTGTTCTCCATCAGTTAACGAAATGTAAACTGTATTGAGCTTGCCGACGTCTCGAAGGCATTTCTAACGCTTTTTCGAAAGTCATAAATGCTGCGCAAAAGCTCAGAGGCGGTTTATGAGAAGGGAAAGCTTCTGGCCTTTATAGCCGAATATGAGTAACAAGTGATCGCATCCGGGAGCAAATTTAATCATTTGAATCTCCATCTCACCACTATCGCCCCTGAAATTTGCATGACGGTACGTGCATTATTTCTTGGTGATGCAATTTTACTTATGAGGAGTGTTATAGAAATAGGATATACTGTATTTGTTTTAAAAGTTATTTAATGGGAAACAAAAATTCAGCTAAGTTATTCGTTTTGTGTGCATACTTTAGGCTATTACAAAAAAAAATTCACGAATTACTCAGAAAAAGTTGTTTTGATACGTTAAACTTTGTAATTTACAGCAAAAACTAATAATAATAATAAAGTTAAATATACGAAGTTTACTGGCTTATGGGAAATAATAAACGCGCGCGTATGTTAAAAAATAGGGGCAATCTCAAAAATTTGAAGGTACTATACCCTCTTAAGATGATAGAAAAACTTACCAGAAAAAATTTAATGCAATTATATATTTCTATATAAAAATATAATTCGTGAAAAAATGATATGAATATAGAACTGTAAAATAAAGAACTGAATAGAACATGAATAAATTTTCTGTTTTGGATGTGTGTAATTCCCTTTCACCAAAACAAAAAAAAATCTAAATTTTTGTTGAAAACTATTGGAAGTGAAGTGGAAAAAGAAAATACTTTTCATTTTTCTTCGTCAGAAGAAAAACTTTTATTTCTAAGTCATTCATAAAGCACAGAAAACGTTAAAAAAGATTTTGGCTTCTTTCTCTTTCTTTCAATAAATTCCCTCTAGAGAATTTATTTCAATGGTTAAGCTATTTATGTGTTTTCTTCTTATTAAATAAAATACACTTCAATAGTGATAAAAGAATGCAAAACTCTTTCTAACATGTCTGAGTTTGTCAGGTGAAATCACGCTGATTTAAATACGGGCCAAGTAAAGTGCTCTGACTAATATTTACGTGAAGTATTAAAACTGGAATTATTTAGGTAGTGTTACTTTTTCAATTCTGTACTGATAATAACTTTTTTTTATTAATGTTTTCTAACTAATTCCTTTTTGAAGGGTGATGTTCTTTTATGCTGTATTTAAAGATGCAAAGCACGCAACAAGTTTTATGGAGATAAGTATAAGATAATTTTTTTTCAGACTGTGTTAGTAAATTGGTTTTATAAAAAAGTCAGTTTGAAAGCCCTTATTTAAAAATTTAAAAAAGGAATTAAAAATTTTTGAAAAATGCTCATCAATTTTTTATTTGTTTATTTTAAGTTATTTATATTCGTTGGATTTTTGAAAACAACATTACAGTAGAATGGAAAATTTGACATTTTGTTGTAATTTTAGTACATACTTTTGCAGCTAATCCTAAAAAAAAAAAAAAAATACCAGTTTTCCATTTTAAAAGATAATAATTAAATTTCTCGATCGAAATTCGGTATAGTATTTAATATAAATATACATAAAATTGAAGCCCAGTGGCTGACTGGTTAGTGTATCGCGGTTCCACAGGTCTAAGGTTCAAACCTAGAACCAAACAAGGTTGACTCAGCCTTTCATCCCTTCAATGTGTCGATAAATGAATACCAAGCTTGTTCGGGAACTTAAAACTGGGAGTTTCCCATCAGACTCATCCGAACATCTGTTCATGCACCTCAGGTTCCAAGGTCGTGTACACTGAGTTGAAAACAGTAGGCCTCATGGGCTGTTGCGCCACTGATTTAAGTTTATACATAAAATTTTCCTGGATCTGTTTTGAACAAAAATACCTTTGGGAAAGAGAGATTATATAAATAAAAATCTGAGAAAAACTCCTTTGATGTTAGCAAAGGCGTATGTTTAGATACTGACTATACTCAGAAAACTCTGAATATCTTTAAAAATAATTGAATATCTCAGATGTAGATTTTGGATCCCTGTTTACCAACTAGATAAATCACTGTAGAATTAAATATTTTTTGTCCTTGTTAGCGTAATGTGCAAACAACTCTCATATGTCTACGTTTTAGATGGAATACTTCTAAAATATTGTACCATATGCTTCTTTTAATTAAAACAGAATAGTTATCACCAAACTGTAACTAAACAGTGTTTTTTCAATTCCTACTAATAGCTCATATTCTCTATATATTTATTTCTTTATTTATTTATCTTGGTGGAATTGTCAATCGTTAATAAAATACATTTTAAAGCGCTCAATGGAGCTGAAATTTTATGTACATGATTATTTTGGATGATAATACAATAATTTAATTATAATTAATAAAAATTAATTAGTTAAAACTAATAATTTAAAGAATTACAAATACAGCCCCGTTGGCATCATTTTTGGCGACTTGTGTCAAAACTTGAAAAGGTTTTTTTTCTCACCTCTTAAGGCATTCATTTGAACTGAAATTTTATATACACGATTGTTTTGGATGGCAATACCATACTTTAATGATAATGAATACAAATTAATTATCACTTAATGTTGTGATTGTGTTATATGCATATACATATTTATATTAATTGTAACTATTTGATAAAAAGTAGCTAAAATAAAAATTTTCTTTGTTGATCTAAGTAGGAATTGACTTTTAAAAAAAATTTTGTATTACCTGTTTTTAATAAAAATGTTTCTTGTTAAGTATTATTTTTTAATTTAATAATTTAAAAAATAAAATGGGTCTAATTGGTTGGGTGCAAAGAAAAGTTCTGTCGTTTTTTGTTTTTTTTAATAAAATTTTAAAAGAGAAACAAAATTATTTTTTTTTTTCATTTTTTTATTTCAATTGTAATTTTAAATATAACGTGTTTTTTTAACTTACAACTATCTGCCAGAGTTTCGATAGCTTATTTAACTCCTTGGAAAAGAGGTTCTCTGTTTTGGTGACAAAGTACTCTTCCTCTGCCATTTGGACACCCTCATAGTTAGTTTTACATCAAGAAAGTTTTGCAGCAACCTGAACAGATGATAGACAAGTGGTGCAATATTATGAGTATATGATGGCTGAGGTAAAGTTCCCCCACTCAACTGTGCAATTTTTAATGCTGTGTTTCTTGCTAAGAGTAGTCTAGCGTTGTCTTGATAAAGAATCATACTTTTTCCTTTGGCTTAAAATAGACGTTTATGTTAAAATTCTTTATTCAAAACATCAAGTGGCGAACAGTAACTTCCATATCATTTGTATAGACCAGCGATACTCAACCTGCGGCCCGCGGGCCACATGTGGCCCAATCATGTCTCATTTCACTAACAAATTCAATTGTTTAAGAACAATATATTAAAAATTTAATGAGAAATTCTATCAATCAAACAATCACATATATCGATTTTGCTATCGTGCTGGTAGGAATTGCGGGATAATTTTTTTTCTTTTATAATTCTAACGGTTAGTGTTAACAAATAACAGTAGAATAGCGACTATTTTATGAGTGAAACTGATTTTTAATTAACCCTCATGCCTTCCTAGCGAAAAATATCTAAAGATGTTTGTTGTTTCAAGACGATTAGATTGTTTCGCAGAAAAATCAAACATGGATGAACAACTTGTTTAATTTGTCATGAAAAAACTATATTTAAAAATTATAATTTTGCTCGTTACTATACCCCTAAACACAAATCTTTCAACGCCTCCTTTTTTTGCAGTAACAAAATATTTGAGGGTAGGGAACTTGAGATCATTGATGAAAGGAAATCGAAATTACCCCAAAACAGGGTAAGAAAATGCATTAAAGCCTTTTTTTTCTGTGAGTTTAAGGGAGTTTAATACAGTTTTAAAATGTAATCCAAAACTATTATTTTGATCAATTTCTGCGTTTTAAAAGCCTATGATCTTATAGCATCCGCTGCCCCCTACCTCCCTCGTTAATCTTCACGTTGCGACCCGCGAGAAATAGTTGTCATGTGTATGTGGCCCGGCTGATAAAAAGGCTGAGTACCGCTGGTATAGACCCTTGCAGTCTCACCACCAACACAGAATAACCTTTTTTTGATGTACACCAGCTTTGGATGTGGATGGTGGTGTCTCCCCTTTGTAAACATACTTTTTTTTTCTGAATACGTGTTTGTACACTATCCACTTTTCATCTCTAGTCACCAAAAATAGTTCCCTTTTGTGACGAGAAAGATTTGAAGAACCTATCGAAATTCTCTCTGTGTTCATTACATTTTTTTCGCATAACTCATGTAGGACCCAAATAAAATGTTTGGACATGAAACCAAGCATTTTAATGTAATCCAAAGCAGTGGTCTGATGAATTCCAAGATTAAAGCCCACTTCTGAGGAAACTAACGGGAGATTTGTCCTGGTCATACTGAATAGCACTTATCACTGACATTTGATAGTCTTCTTCATCTGGGTTCATCTTTCAAAGAAAATTCACCCAAGCAAAATTTCACAAGCCATCTTTGGCTGTTACTGCCTCTTCTCCAAACACGTCACATAAGTTTGTATTTGCCTCGATCGCGATATTCCCTTTTTGGAACTCAAACAACATACAATGTCTTAAGAGAACTTTTAATTCACCCATGTGAACAATTTTACAAGTTTAAAAAACTGACTAAAATGTGAAGAGCTGTGTATAAATCATTAATAGTTTTCTAACCTAACTGTTTAAACCGGTTTCAGTCGGATCCGATTTCTTGCTAAAGATGGATAGCTCATAAAATTGCCCGTGTTCAAAAACGACAGAACTTTTCTTATAAACAATACATATATTGAATTAAACAAGTGCTGAATTTTTTAAAAAAAAAGATTATTTTTTTTCTATTATACTTTTAATATCTGATTTTTCTAGTTAAGCAAAAGGAAAATTAGAAGAAAGTAAAAGTATTTCAACAAGTCAAAATATTTCAAAATTCTGGACAACGAACAATGTTAAAAGAGCACACATGGGGAGAGATTTAAACTTAAGTTAGGACAAGAAAGATTACTACGGTTTCTACGTAGAAATGATATGCACTTCTTAACCAATCTTTATTAATGTTGAAAAATATGACCCACAAACTTCTGGTAAACTAACTTTAGATGGACCACTTATACAGTATATAGTTTGCTGTTGTTGGCGTGTCCATGATGTGCATATTGATAAAAAAGAAAAAGAAGCTTTAGATCGCTCCGAAACTGTCAAAGATAGCTTCGACAACCTCAACAGCTTTATAAGAGAAGATAAAACCTTTTGGGTCTTCTGGGTTGATCTTGAAAAGCCTGGCTTGAATTGCTGGGCAACTGAGGATATGTTATGGAGACAGTTGAACATTAGAGCAGTTTGGGCAATGATTTGTGTAAATTCTTTGTCCATCAGTTGAGATTTTCATTCCTTTTACGTGCTTTGTACTGTCTAGTTATTATCAATGCTATTGTACGGTTACTCTTTAGAGCTAAGATGGAATATTTAAAATTATTGTTGATTAGTCTTCGGATGGCACTGCATTGGCGTCGATGAGGGTCGTGAGGTTAGATGATTGGGGGTAAGCTCTAGATTCTTTGGCAAGTTCATCGGCTTTCTGGATACCGAGGATATTTACGTGGGCTGGTATTCATTGCAGAGCACATGATCTCTTTTTAGAACATAATTTTTACAGGAAATATATTGATGTTCGAGATACTTTATGAGAAATTACATTGCTTTTCTACAAAAAAATGTATTAATCATACCCTTTACATAATATTTATATTTATATTTATATTTATATTTAAAAAGAACAAATTAAACAAATTTTAAATTTTATGCCGTAATAATCAAACGTGTTTCCTTTATAATAGCTATTTATTTAATTTCTCAAAGTGGAATATACTCAGGCCTTCTTAATTAGAAGAGTTTAAATTACGTCGCTGTAATTTCGCACAAACACACGAAATTTATGCTGCCGGATTAAAATTGAAACGAATTGCATAGCATGGAATTTTTATATGCGGGGTGATTTTTAAAAAAAGTGTTGTACTGGTACATGATCAAATTTGAAATGCAGGTATTGAAAGCTATGCACTTAAGAATGATATGGAGTAGTTATAGCTTCAAAGTATAGTATTATTGAATTCAATACTTTGGTATTGCTTAGAGGGGGGGTGATGAAAATCATGATTGAATATTGGGTCGCAAATATTGAAAGTTTGAGAAGCACTGCCTTAGAGTTACTATTTAAATGTCCATTAACGTTGTGACGGGGCTTTATAGAGTCTTCTATCTAATCCTCTTGGGGAAGCTTTGGGGCCAGAATGGCATTTCAATCCAACCTTCTCAAGAAGAAACCGCGATTTGCAGATTAGTGAATTAATATATATTGGAGCTTTTGCATTCGCGAGTGAGTCAACTAGAAGCCGGAAAGTTGAATAGACGCTGGATCAAGTTGGATACTAATATTATACAGAAGATTAATATTAATAGAATAGATGCAAGAAGAAGACATAAAACTTGTTTGCTGATCGCCGTGTGATATCGGTAATAAATCTTTTATTAAAGTTTAATTATAGAAGAGACTCTAGCTTGTTAAGGAATCTACTATAGATAAAGATTCAGAGGTTAATTTATCATAAAGATAGTGAGTAGGATTTCAGGCGCTATTTTAACTTAGTATTGATAATTACGTCGTATCATTCCTGATCTGATGTTCCTAGTAAGACTTGTGTTGCATTGATTAATATATATTGAGACGATAATAAACTAGATTTATTATGGAGAGTTCGAGTGGTCAATCATTTATTCCTACAAATCTAGGTCACGTGGATGAAGAGATGATACCCCAGGGCAGGGAGGTATCACAACGTCTCAGTTAGAAACACGTAAAGTCTGTTGGCGATAGACCTTGTAATTTTAAAACATTGCGTGAAAGATTTAAAGTGCTTCAGACTTTTTACACTGCGAGTATCATGAAGCCACAACAATGTCCTGCGACAGATCTGAAAATCCGGATTCTCTCGTGTTATCATGATTTGAGAGAAATTGAACAGTCTAAATTCAGAAAAAAACACCGTGTAGATTGTGACATCAGTGGTCAAGCATTCATGTTCTGGTGAATACCATCAGTTGTTTTCTCTGTTTTTGGTGTGTGTCTAAGAGCTACTTTTGCTTTGTAATTAAAATTCTATCTCTATTTTCCTCTTTAAAAGTGAGTATTACGTTTTATGGGCATCAGTAGGCATTACTATTTGAAAATTTTAATATTTTGTCATTGTTACTATTTTTCTTTACTTTATTCTTGAGCTCGTACTTTAAAATACCTGCATTCTGACTTGTATTCGTTCGAACATAACACTCGTCAATAATCATATATAACAGAAAATTGTTTTTAAAATCCCGCTTTAAACATTTTCATTAAGCAATAAAGATGATAAATGATTAACTAAAATGTAAACTCAAATGTTCAAGTCAAAATATAACTTGAAAAATTGAATTAAGGCAGCATGCAGAAAAAATTAAAATTAGGCTAGATTTATTTGTAGAAGAAAATTACATCTTTACGTTTTCCTTGTGATTGTTGTAATCATTTAAGAAATATTGCGTTTTTTTCTTTCGCTGAACATTATAAAAAAATGTTATAAATAAAAGGATTTTTTTAAATTCTCTATAAGCCTCTAATGATTGCCTTCAGTCAAGATGAAAGCTGTAATCACTAGCTTAGCAATCTCTGAGTGAGACCTGTATCAAAATTCCTTCAGAGTCCTTTTTCTAGGTATGAGAGCCCTGTTAGTGGAATTGTAGTTGCACATGTTGGGGCCCCGTATCATTGATACAGTTCTAGCTACGCCCCTGGCTGTAATAAAGAAAGATTTAGGAGAAAAAAAATGGTCTCTGAAGCCCAGTGGTTGAATGGTAGTGTATCGCGCTTCCACGCCACAGGTCTGGGATTCAAATCCCATGCTGGGCAAGGTCGACTCGGCCTTTCATCCCTTTAGTGGGTCGATAAATGAGTACCAAGCTTGCTTGGGAACTGTATCCTGGGGTTTTCGATTTAAACTGACCACTTAACCGAAACATCTGCACATTCACCCCAGGGCCTAAGGTCACGTAAGCTAACAAGAGGAGAGCACGACTAAGGAAATTCATTGGGGGTCAATACTTGGCGTAATAGCAGTACTCCTTTAGAATGTTCAACCCTCAATGTAATACCGCCGAATGGCCAGTGAATTCGGAGAAAATAGCCTTCGAAATTCCTGCTTAGCTTTTATACAATTAAGTTTCAACTTCCTCCAACGAGTCCGTAGCCTGGTTGGCAGATTGTCTGCTTACTATGAGCGAGGTTAGGGCTCGAATCACGCGAAAAACTTTTTTTTCGATTCATTCGATCATTTTCTTAAAATTAAATAAATTTATTTATGAAAGCTTTATTAAATATTAAAAAGTAATTAAATGAATTGAAAAAAAAAGTTTTTCGCGTGAATCGAACCCTAACCTCGTGCATAGTAAGCAGACGATCTACCAACCAGGCTACGATCTCGTTGGCGGAAATTAAAACTTAATTGCATAAAAGCTAAGAATGAATTTCGAAGACTATTTCTCCTAATTAGCTGGCCATTCGGCGGAATTACATTGAGGATTGAACACCCTAAGAAAGTACTACTACTACACGAAGCCTCGACCCCAAATAAACGTCCATAGTCGTTCCCTCCCCTAGTGAGATAGACACAGTAGGCCTTAGCCTTCATGGACTGTTGCTTCACTGTGATTGATCTCTAATCCCGTTTGCTTTAAAATCCCAAATTGAACATAGAGATATTCGGGAGGAATTAGTCAAGTAATTTCATAGAAATTCCACAGTAACATCTTGTCCATCAGTAATTAATGGAATGTATTAATTACGAACGAGAAAAACTACTCCAGTCTTATGTTTGCGTTATAATCTGATAGTTTTATATCTTCCTATTTTCTTCATTACTTACAAATAATCACAAATATACAATGAAAAAGAAAACGCAAGAGAGCTAAGCGGCTTAAATGGCTTTATTTTCCATCTCTTACGAATAATAAATTATTTCTAAACTTCTGTTGTTAAAAGGATTACTATGAGGTAAGAAATTAATGATAATTTCAGCAAGTTTATAAGTGAAATTTATTATTCATCTGAAGAAAAGCAAGAATGTATTTTTAGAAACACGAAAATATAAACTTCACTCACTTCCATTATTAAGAGATCTTTCATTAAATCTTTTTTTGGTCCTAATTTTCTAGCGCTTCATTTTCTGGAATTACTTAATCGAATTCAGGAAATTTGAAAATAATAATGGCAAAATAAAGCAAGAGTTAAAGTGCTTTTGTTGTCAAGATCAAAGGACAAAGAAGACAGGAATACTAAATACTTAGGAAGATTGATTGAGTAGAAGAGTTTGAAAATTAAAAAAGGAGGAATAAAACAAATTCCCTTAGCGAACAAAATAGTTCCTCTTTCCAAACACATCAACATTCTACTTCCGAAGTAAGCTTATTGGGAAAATTAAAATTTCCTTATTTCAAAGAAAAGAAAGTGTTCAAAGCTTTTCTAAAGAAATGCGTACATTATAATACTTGAAATATAACTCTTCTTAGATAGGGAATTTTTTTAAAAAAAATTTAATTTAAATATTTATTTTAAAAAAAATGGTATTTGTATAACCTGTCCCAAATCAGAAATTACAAACAAAATTTAAACACAATGAGATAGCTGATTTTATTAAATAAATAAATTCAATGGAATTTTACAGTATTTGCCGTCATTATATCTAATTTTTTGTATCATAAAAAGACGATGAATGAATCATTTCGTTTTTCAAATATGCGAGTAACGATGCAAAACTTAACTAAACCACGTGAATGATATTACACCGATGAAATAAGTTAATTCACTTTAACAGCTTATTTATTTTAATAACATGATTTAGACACTTTAAAATAATCAGACACAGCAATTTATCAACTGATATGTATAAGTAAAACATCTTGATAAATAATGGTTATCTATTCATTATCGAAAAGTCTTTTGTAAAGTAACTTGGTGTTGTTTTGTTACTGTTGCTTAGTAATGCGGTTTGATCGGCAAAGACCAGTTCAAGGCCCACGAAATTCATCATGGGAAAGGGCTAAGTGACGCCTGTCGTTAGCCGCAGCTTTCAGCACCACACAGGTGGCAGAATTATTTAGCTCGCATGACGCATGCGCAGTTCGAACTCCCATTCAAAACCGTGTCAGATAGGTGATAGCGAGTTGACAAGCAAACCTGTTTGAGAAACTTCACGGGTAACATAGAGGAGGTGAGCTGTGTAAGATGGCGGTTGATTCATTTTAAATAAAATTTTAAATACACTCATGTTCATAAATGAAGGAAAATTCAGAATCACATGGAAATCGAACACTAGACTACAAATTTAACTTATAGAATTATCACACATATCTTCAACAATAATATGAAAATTTCAGCAAGCCACTGGATGATACCAATAGTACGTCACATTGACGAGAGTGTAAAAGTGGGATGTATAAAAAATGGTGGTAAAAAAGTAAAATTGTTCACAAGCCTTTTGTAAGCTTCTCAGTGACAAACCCGAATAATTATAACACAGATGAAGCGTGAGGATGTTTTTTTAAGTTGTAAAATTATCGGCAGCATGGAATATAGCGTGCTCAGATAGAAGTATCAAAGGAACTTGGAACTATCCTATATACATGTCATCTCTAGGCTTTGACAACAATTCCAAGATGACGGAAATGTCAGTAAGAATGCCCCGTGATACAACGCCAAAAGAAGACCGATGTTTCGAAGTAACTCTGCAAAGAAGCAGACAAAGTAGAGTATCCTACCTGTCTGGTCAGCTATCTTTAGCCACTGGTACAACAGTTTCAAAACAAACCATGAACAGACGTTTGGTACATGTTAGTCTATATGCTCGCAGGCTTCTGAGATGTGTGCCGCTCACGTCAGCTCACAGTCTCCATTGGTTAGCCTGTAGTAGAGAACAAGCAACGTGTGTGTGTGTGTGTGTGTGTGTGTGT
>BMAV01024975.1:84946-107762 GCA_019973955.1 Trichonephila inaurata madagascariensis | reverse complement strand
GCGTGGAAGAACGCGATGAAGAGGGGCTTATTTTGAGGAATCTGATTTTTTGAAATTTTTATTTAAATAATTTTGTCATAAATTTTTCCAAGGAATCAAATAGGAGGTATGTAATGTTCAGAACTATTCAGAAAAAAATAAGAACATTCATATTCCTCATCTTATGCACACTATTTTTCATGCACAGCTTTAATAAAACCAAATATTTGTAATGTGAACTCATTACTAATATCAGCGCTATTTCTTATTTAATCAATTTTGCTTACATGGAATAATTTCACTTATATACTGAAGGTTGTATACGAGTATTTTTCCTGACACTCTCTGTAGCTATTTAGTCTATTTTCTAATCTCGTTCTAGATTTTTCCCTGTTCAACGAATATAACGCATTCTTCTTATTGAATGGCCCACTGAAAAGATCCTTTTTTTAAATTTTAATAATATATAATTGCACTTCTGCTTTGAAGTCTAATTTTGCACCGTTTCGATTACAAGAAGTTGCGCACTTAAAATGTAATTGTATTCAAATAATCATTTTACTTTTAAAGGAATCGTTCTCAATTTATTAATCAATCGTAATCAATTTGACTGTTAAAAAATTTTCATTATTAAAAGTCTAAATCGATGTTACTGAATATTTTTCTTTTTAAACAAACAGGAGAAAATTCCGTAGATATATCTAGAGATATAGTTTTATTTCCACTTCTGAGCTGAGAGCATGTCTTTTAGAAAGAAGTGCAAAGAAAGAGCAATATTTTTTAAAAAATTATTAAAAAGAGAAACCTTAGACATGATTTAACTCAAATTTTAATAGCTTAAAAATAATTTATCACTTTTGTATATTAAGATAAAAGTAATAATTTAAATGATTTTTTTTTTTTAATTTTTATATATTTCAGAAGCACGACCAACTTATTATTCTAATTGTTACTTTTTTTACAAGAAGTAGTATTATGTTGTTTTTTTCTTAGATAAATATAGAAAAGTTGCTTACAAGCTACCACTCATTGACAAATTCTATATAATTTTAGTATAATTAATGTTATACTACATTAATACTCAACATTTACTATATTACACAACATTTTCTATATTACAACATTACTTTTCTATAATTTAAAATGAATCAGAAAAATATATATAATGAAATATACCATTTCAAATAGACATACTGAAACAGCAATTTCGTCATAGATAAAAAGCATTGCACTAAAATACGGACAAGTCACCTCAGAAGTCATTGGAAATCACAGGCTCCATCAAAATAAAGGAACTGAATCTCTATCATCTCTCTCGACATCCAACGTAGCTTAGTCAGAGAAAACTCGAAAATTATGTGCCGTGATAAATCAGCGGACGTCCATTCGCATGCTCCCCTTCTCGGAACCTCGTAATTTGGGATCACACATTTCTTATCGCTTTGCACTGACTTGGCACTCACGTCCATTTTCGATCCAGAGAATAAAAGTCAAACAGAAAGAGAGGAGTATTTTTAGAAAAGAAATCATCCATTATTTTCGAATTCACTTCAAATGAAAAATGCACTATGGAAAATATAGAATTGCTCTTAGATATTAATATGTTACAAATCCGTACCTTTTATTAACCCCTTAAAGGTCGCGTAATTTTGAAGAAAACTTTCATGAAAGTGCCTATTTTTTTTTATTATTATTACTATTATTATTATTCAAGAAAATTATGTAAAACTAAATGTATGTTCAACAAATATATTTATTTTTAAATTTTTGGTAAATTTTTAACTTGAAATATAAAAATTAATTTTTTAAAAAAGGCAACATTTAGGAGTATTATGATTGAATGCTGGTTTTCCGGCAAAGGAAAAAATTTTAAAAACATTTGTTTTAAGCATTAAAGGAGAATTTTATAACACTTATGTATAATGTAAGAACACATAAAAATAATTTTTCCTTGTGAGATAAATTTCAAAACATGAGATTAAAAAGCCAACATAAAACGTAACACTACAGATCCATCATCACTGCTCTCAGATTCACTAACCGAACTTTCAAAACAATCAGTTGTTTCAGAATCACTCTCAGATCCATTCATAGTTAAAGTAGAATCCGATTCACTTCTGACTAACTCTGATGAATACAATATTATAAAATATGTATATGTTTTATCACAGAACGCAATCCACGTGTATTCACGAAAAGCGGAACTAAGCAACTGAGCAAAGGTTACAAAAACATATCGCTAATATATACGTATAATTGTGCTAACAACTAGTTTAAAATAAAATAACTATCTCTAAACACGTTAATAATAATCTGGTACTGCCATCTGGTGATATATAAACATGATTCCGGACATAAGAAATTGATAGTTTTAATCTTTTTAGCGCGTTACTCTTGAACACTCCAGCCCGGAAATATCACGGACATGTGGAATAGAGAGGGAAATTTCACATCGTGATATTGACGGGAGCGAGAAGCAAGGGGTTAAATTTAATAGTACTGAAATATAGTAAATATCCAGTAAAATAGATGAGAGATGTTGTATTGTTTAAGAAAAGATATTTTGGTCTTAAACGAAAATAATTCATACATATCTATATTAGGCATGAGTATTTATTCTAAAGCACAACGCGAGGACTGTTAGTGACAGTCGTTGTAATTTTGAACTGCTGTCTAAGTGATGAGGATGATATTTGATTTGACACCCCATTTTGAAAACTTCCCAACTCCCCTTAGGTGAAAACTTTGAGCTCCAACACATTTAGCATGCATCATTCCCCTTACACGGCGGGTGTTTAGTGGTATCAGAACTCGAAACCATGACTCGACTAAGAAAAAAATTTAATTTTTTTCAATCATGTTTTTCGAGATATCCCTTTTTTAATCTAGCTTGTCCTACTGTACTATTAAAATGTTTTCGGTGATAGTTATTCTGTTTTGTCTTTTGAGTTTGCTATTTTGAACGTAGTCCAAAAATGCTATAAATGAGCATGCATTGTGAACAATTATGTAAGTATGTATTTCAAAATATGTCTTTCTCTTATGTTCATATTCAATGCATAAGAAAATGTTGACAACGAAAGGCCAAAACATTATGAACACTTACTCAATAACACGATACACCACTTTTTGTGTCTGCAAAACAGCTGCAACTCACTTTGACATGGATACCACAAGTTCTTGGTAGAAGACTGTAGACGGGATGTACCAATTGTCTAAGCAGTGTTCGCATTAAGTCAAGATATTCCGACACAAAAATATTTTATCTCTGAGCTGCCTTTCTACAAAAATCGAAATGTGCCCTATCAGATTAAGATTCCCCGAGTTATGTGGCCAGGATATTAATTGAAATTCATCTTTATGCTCTTCGAACCGTTGTAACAGAACTCTTGCTTTTTGACTTGGGACGCTATCCTGCTGGAGGATTCCATTTCCAGTTGGGATAACGAAAATATATAAGGGTGCAACTGTTAAACAGTTATGCTCAGACAGTCTTTAATTTTCAATGTTCCTTCTACCAGAGCTAGGTGTCTCAGAGTCATCTATCAGAACGTTCTCCAAAGCATAATAGTGTCATTTACGGGGAGGGATCAACTGTTCGACTGTGGAAGATGGCGCATCCTGACATAATAATCGTGATTCATTCAACCACAGAAATCTCTCTTTCACTTATTAGGGTTAAGTCTCATTGTTTCTGGGCCCCTCTAGGCGTAGTTAGCATTGACACTTGATAAACAGAGGCCCACAAGCGGGACGCTGGCTGTGAATCCCAGTATCAAACAGTGTCCACTGGTCTGTATATTCTAAGACACTGGCACTTGGACCTGCATTGTATTGGGATTTTATCGGAGTGACTGTCTTCCACCGATTTTGTTTTTACGAAGCGGGACAATTTTCGACGTCTTTTTTTTCTTTCTATGAAGCTTAGATGTCCAACAACTAGGCATCTACTTCAGAATTTACCCAGCAGAACACGAACAACCTACCAGAAATGCCGTTTCGAAGATACTCGTTCCGAATCTTCGGGCTATTACAATCTGTCCTCTTTCAAATTCGCTCAGACCAGACTCCCTCACTCGTAAAAGTATGAGTTAGAATGATAGCTTTCATTCTCCAGACGCAGTTAAATACTGTTATCTCTTTATCACGTGGCGTCCACGTCAACCAGATGAGTTCATTGGATAAATGTGGTGGTGTTCATAATGCTTTGGATAGACGGTGTATGTTCCATTGATTAAATTTGTTGAGTTCTCATAATAACCTTCAATGTAACTGCGGTAGCAAATTGGTCAGGCTCTTGAATTTTTCAATTCCTACTATTAGCTCACTCTCTATAAATTTATTTATTTATTTATCTTCGTGGAATTTTCAGTCGTTAATATAAAATACATTTTAAAGAGCTCCATTGAGCTGAAATTTTATATATACATGATTATTTTGGATGACAATACAGTAATTTAATTATAATTAATAAAAATTCATTGATTAAAACTAATTATTCAAAGAATTACAAACACAGCCACGTTGGCATCATTTTTGGCGACTTGTGTTAAAACTTGAAAAGGTTTTTCTCAGTTTTAAAGCATTCAGTTGAACTGAAATTTTATAGACACGATTGTTTTGGATGACAATACGATACTTTAATGATAATTAATTAAAATTAACAACCACTTAATGTTGTGATTTTGTCCTATGTATATACATATTTATATAAACTGTAACTATTTAATAAAAAGTAGCCAAAAAAAATTTTTCTTTGTTGATCTAACTAGGAATTGAGACATATATATATATATATATATATTTTATATTACTTCTTGTTTTCTTTGTTTGTTTGTTTTCTTCCCTCATTACTGAAACTCAGTGACAAAGCATGACGAAATGGGTGACGGTGTTGAGTGTTTAGATTATTGGGTGGAAATTTGGCAGAAAGCCTCAGTTTAATTCAAAAGGGGTTACAAACTTTATAGAAAATCCAGAATCCAATGAAGAGCGTATTTTTTCAATAAAAGAAGGAATAAAAAAAATTATTAGAGCGGCAAAATTTTGCGGAAAAAAAATCCTTGAGTCCTCAGATTACTTTTTTAGATTTTATGAAACCTTTTACATCAAAATAACTTCGGTTTGCAATTTTGTATTAGTGTTATTTTAGATTTTATTAAAAATTTTACTTTTGTAACTTATTATTTTCTTTCGTCTTCGGTTCTAACTAAAAATAATTTTCATGTATTTTTATGCAAAATTATACCCCGATTTACGCAGTTATCACTCAGTCTCACCTATCACATAAGTTCTGGTTATTACTGTATATGAGTATTCCTTTCTTTCTCTAAGGTAAATGGCTTTTATCGAAATATTGTTGAGTCGTTTTACTCTATTGAAATTTTCCGAGGCGATAACCTCTCAGTGGAAATGGTTCCCATTTCTTTTGAAGCAGACAAAGCCAGTGAGATGAGGACGATAAAGAAAAGATATCTCCATCGATTTCAACAGATCTCAATCTCGATTGGAGCATGGTACATCGCTTAACAATCAGGATCATAGAAGAATGGCAGTTTTTCTCTCACTTCCGATCGAAATTTATAGGTTTCCCGTGTTATCGAATCGCCCCCTTTTCATCCCATTTCTTCTTGCTCTTGGTAATCCTACACGGAGAGAAAAACAACCTAAACAAAGACTGGAGTTTTCCACTAGATTTCTAACACGCAATCCTCTCTTTCGGATTAACTATCTTGCCCTGTCTTCCTTAACTATGGCCACTCGGAATCTAATAAACGGGAAGAAGCAGGGGGTGGGCTGTTGTTTCTTATCACGTTTAGTTTGGAAAAGGAAAAAGAGAAAATCATTTGCAGGAAGTCTCAAATCTAATTCTCCTTTTAGGAGGCTTCAGATAATTCGTTCACTTTTGCTTGTTTGAATCTTGTTCCGGTTGCATACGTATTACGCGTTGTTTGTTGTCGCTGCATCAAATCCTAATTCTGTAAAAGTACCACTGTGCTAAATAAAGGAGTTTGTAACGCCTTAAATTGAAATGGGTCCTTAAAATTCTTTTTAGACTTGTTTACAAATACTCGTATAAGTTGTGTTATATCAGTGAGCCTGCCTTTCTTCGTACTGGAGGTTTATAATTATATAAGTTGTATCATGATTTTCGATAATGAGATTTATAATGCTTCCTTATCCTTCTTGACAATTATAATTTTTGATGATATAGAATGTGGATCTTGCCGCGAAATGTAATAATCAGTGGCATAAATTTGAGAAAAAAATTGTGTAAGGTATTACAATTTAAAGTTATACAATTATATTGTACAGTGAAACAATCTTTCAGATAAAATATGAAAAAATAGTAACTTAAAAAAAGCACTTTATAATAAAGCAGTGTTTTTGAAAATTATTCATAATTTAACTTTAATCCAGTGTTTCTCAAACTGTGGGGCGTGTCCATGTTGGAGGTCGTGATAAGCCTACAAAGGGGGTGCGAGCATATTGAAAAGTCGAAAGCAAAAGATTGTTTTAAAAAGTTGTTAAATTACTGAAAGTAAACTAACAAAATACTTTCCGACATCATAAAAAAATTAAATACATATTTACATTGATATAATACATTTATAAATGTATCAGTACTGCGCAATATATTTTATAATTAATTTAACATTACTAAGTTAAGAACAAGTAATTAATTACCAGTGACCCCAAGGGCTTGTCCATAAATAAAAATATATGCAAAAATTAACACTTATCTTAATAATTTGTACGGTTTATACTTAATCCCTTAACAAAGCCGATTAAAAATTACGCGATCTCCCCAATGTCATTGATTAACATGAGGGCTAACGTATGTGGTGTGTTGGGAAGGGGAGAGGATGGGGGGTAGAAAAGGAATAAATAAGCAAATCCTCTGAAATAAGTTAATCCTTCGCAAATACTGTCAAGGCGATTTTATTGCATTCCAAATCCTTCGGAATAATTTTATAGAGAGCAGTTCACAGAAAAGATCATACTTTGGAAAGACGTATATATACGTCCGGGGCAATTAACGCACTAGTTGAGCGAGACGTTAACATATGCCGACGGCACTTAAGAGGTTAAAGTAGTGTTGTAAGTTTAGCGTTAAAGTATACAATCATTTTATTTAATTCATTATTATTGTATGGAAGGGGGGCGATGAAAATTATAATTGAATATTGGGTCGCAAATTTTTAAAGTTTGAGAAGCTTTACTTTAATCAATTAATTTTTCTGTTGGGAAGGATTTTGTACATAAATGATAATGTACGTATATATTCAATTATTGAATTCATTCCATAACTTTTGGATGAGGATGCTATAAAGAGATAACTTGAAAAGAATGTCAGAGATGCATAAAATATAGACTATTAAATACTTTCGAAATATAGTCGTTTTTTTATTAAATTTTTTTATGGACATCACTTATATATATATATAATTTTGTCTTGAAAAATCTTGCTTGAAAAACTTATTGTCTTATCGGTATTTTGTTTTTTCTGCAACAATTATTGCTCCCTGTCTATTCCAGTTTAGAACTTCGAAATCTTGATATATTTCTGTTGCAATGTTTTAGTATAGTAATATATTCATAAAAATAATAACTACAAAAGAAGCCAAAAGAACACAAACAAAAAACGGTTTTCTCTCTCTCTCTCTCTCTCTCGTTGTAACAACACAAAATATATTTATCTACGCAAATGGTTTAAGAAAGATAAAGCTTTGGAAAGAAATCCTGACTCTCTTAACTAATTAAAACACAAATAATTTATTCATTTATATTTTTCAAAATTGATGGTTTTCAAAAGATTATGGGTTTTTAGTTCTTACTCATCTCCTAAAAATATTTCCAAATAAAAGTTAATGAGAAAATTATTGTAGAAGATGTTGCAAAACGCTACATAAAAGCTTGCAGGAGAGATAGGGTACTTCAATAAAAACAATATTCATAATAAAACACGCTCCCTCAAACGTAACTAAATGGATAAACAAGGGCGAAATTAAATTGTGTAAGAGACTGAAAGCAAGGGATATAGATTCACATGGATCTTCAAAGTACTCACTATTTATTGTGATATTGTTTTGATCAAGATGCCTCAAAGATTTTCAAACACAGTGAAAGATATTCAACGGTTTGGGGGATCTGAGTTGTGTGTGTGTGGTGGGGATGATGATTGGTAAGACAAGGCCCACGAGACAAAATTAATGGGATTTAAGGCTGTGATTCTGTATGCTGTGTCTATTATTGGGTTGATGCATAATTATTCGGTGTTTATATCAGCGCGTTTTTTATCAGTGAAAAGTAGTGTTTTGTTTATTATTTTTGTATAAAAATAACCTTCTCTATTGTTTTAGAAAAATGCGTGTCGAAAACCATAGTGATATTTGCCATATTATGCTCTTCCACTTCGAGAAAGGATGGAAAGCAGCAGAGTCTTTTCGCGATCTCAACGACTTTTTAGCAAAAGAACAATCAGCAAAAGTCAGTGTAGGGAGTGGTTTGCACGTTTCAAATCAGGTGATATCAGCTTGGAGGATAAGCTAGGAAGAGGTTGACCATCGGATTTCGACGATCAGGCTCTTCTGGCAGCCGTGGAAGAGGACGAAAGCCTGACAACACGAATGCTGGCTGAAGACAAATGTCAATCAATCCACGGTCGGTCGTCGCCTCAAAAAGTTTGGTAAAGTGTGGAAAATCGCTGGATAGATCCCCCACGAGCTCTCCGTCAACAACAGAGCCGATTTTCACCGAGTTACTGCAGCGAGACGAACAAACACCATTTTTGAAGAATCTTGTCACTGGAGATGAGTCATGGCTTCTCTTCAAAAACGTCAGAAGAAAGAAGGTTTGCGTGTCGCCAGGTGTCTCACCCAAAGGAATATCGAAACATGTCCACTGTAAGAAGGCTATGTGGCGTGTGTGTTGGGACAGAAACGCTCGTGGAATCGACCGTCTGCCAAGCAAATGGGAAGCAATAATTGAAGTAGACAGTGACTACGCTCCCGAATAATCATTTAAACATGTTTTTGTCAAATATTGTTATTGATTTTGTTAAATAAAATTTGTTGAAAAAAAGCCAGATAATTATGCATCAACCCAATTCTTATATTTTTTGTGCAACCTATTAAAGGACATTATATGCTTTTTATTCTTGTATTTTTGCTGTGTCTTTGTGTTACATTATGTCTGCTGGTAGCAATTTTGGGCATGGTTTCCGATGGAGAATATGTTTATTATCGGCCACGTACCTTTCATCTAAGTTGTTGCAAGCAGTTTTGAGATAACAATTTGTATAAATATATATGATCTCATATGATGTAATACATTCTGATGTCTTTTACACTTACAAATGATACAATAGATTGCATGAGAAATATATAAGGTTTGGTTTATTTACTAAACATTTATGATTTTTCTTCGGTTAAAGTGTTAAGGATATGAACCACTTTATTTTTTTATGGTTTTGCTCTTTTTCTCTTTTTTTTTCTTAGGAGAATTTATTGTTGACAATCTATTCCATATTCACTGATAAAAGCTTTCTCAAAAGCACATTTCTCTTATAATGTCTTTCGAAATAACGCGTATGTAGTAATAAGAAAATATTTTGCTTTGAAAGAATACGCATGTCCATAATATTTCATATTTATTAATAATCCATTATATAGTTTATGGAAGATTTGATGGACTCTTTCTATCGTCTTAGATTTAATTCTTAATATAAAATGATAATGCTATATAATGAATATTTTGACGTAAATATTTGTAAATGGTACTTCATGTATAGTATAAGAAATTTATAAGAATTTTTTCTGATGCCCAAAAGATTTTATTAAATTTTTTGTTCGTAAAGATTTTTTTAAATCAAAACATATTATCTTTAAATTTTAATATTTTGCAGTTGTTTATATATATATATATATATATATATATATACATATATATATAAGAATGATAAATAATTATAAAATATAGTTTTGTATCTAAAACACTATTTATGAAACGTTTCGAATCTTTTTAATTAATCTATACATAGTTTTTATAATGGCAAAAATTTCTACTTAGACTTTTGTAAAATAAAAACTTCCATTTCCAAGGAAAATAAAAGAAAGCTTGAAAGCAAAAAAAAAAGTATTGCAAATATTTTCAAGATGCTTTGATGTTAGGAAAACTACGTCACGCAGCAAAGTGCATAATTATAGAAAAATATTTTGACTACAACTTTTAACCCTTGATTTTCACTTCTCACGCGATCGTCTCCTTCTATTTAATGAAAGCTTAAGAGATTGTGGCCGCGGCTTTTACCTTTACAACATTAAAAGCAAAGTTTAATTTAAGTACGGCTATGTTTCGTCTGTTCCTGAGCATTAAGATATTAGCATATCAGGTCATTCTGTCTACACATACACGTTTGATGAAATGACTTACGCCAAAGAGGTAGAGTGTTTCTTATTTTTAGTTTTATTCTTTACAAGTGATTATATGCTTTTCATTCATTGATCTTACTTTAAATTAACTCAAATCCACATTCTTTAGTTTTTAGTACAAATATATGTGTTAAAGTACTGTATTTTATTGTCTTAGTGTGTCTTGGAGACTTTCTTTCACTTAAAACAGCATAATTCTGGTTTTAATAATAGGGGAAAAAACTCTCGTAAATTATTTTTTTCACCTAAATTTTTCTATTTACCTTAAATTTCTGCGAAATAGTTCAGTTAAATAAAAAAAACTGCCAAATTCCTACTTCCTTTTTTATGAATTTACATCCCATGAACTCTGGAACTCTACTACTAAACTGTTCAAATTAAATGGGACAAAACAAAAATACTCTCTTTTTTTTTTCAAAAAACACCACTTTTTTCGTATTTTCTTTGTATACACTGAAAATGATGAATATATGTATCAGTGTGAGTTACGTCCTCCTTTAGCAGAAATGACTTCTTGAACACGTTTTGGTATTGGCTTCACCAGATTGTTTCATCTATTCGTGACTTCATCATCGTAGAACTATACACCTTTATAGCCATTAGTTACTATTTCTTCCATCGCACATTCCATATTACCTGAGAAATTCTACAAAATACTACACAAATTCAGTATGTGATTTAAATCTGGTGAATTTCAAAGCCAATCTATGTTATTAAGTTGATTTTTCAGAATGAATTACCATTTTTGAATTGTGTCAAGGGGCCACGTCATGCTAAAATGACCCGAGAAAAGTTCGCATTGATGGAACAAGCCTACGTCGTATTGCTTCTATGCACTTGGTTGAATTCCTCTGATCTAGAACTGGAGCTAAACTTTCAGCACCTATTTTTCGTAAGAGACCCAATAACATCTGTTTCAGAGGATATTTGATTGTTGATATCATTTTCAAGTTCATTTCCACCTCCTTTCAAGACATTTCCTTGGTAACCTTGCACACATATATGAGCTTCATCAGAGAAAATTATTTTCTTCCAGTCGTCTATAATATGGAATTTATATTTTTTGGTCCATGTTAAACGTTTCGCCTACATTTTAATTTTAGACGCTAAAAATTGTTTTTCCTTTAGTCATCTTGATTTCTGATCAATTTCAAAATGCCTATGGCATGCAGTGGAACTACTGGTAAAAAACTAGTTCCCAATATATCTCTTTTGAGGACTGAATCTGTTTTCCTTAGATTGATTTTACTATTTCTTATGAGGGTTTTATCTGTTCTTGGAATACATTTCCGTTTACGGCTACATTTTCCTCTTCCTTTTGAGAACGATAATCCAGGTACATTTAACCCTCTAAGCGGTCTGCACTTAAAGTCTTGCCATTCTGGAGATGCTTCAAAAATGCACCGCACATATTTTTTTGCTTTCAGGTGGGTTCTCAAAAGCGGTTGAGCTGTATTTTTAAGAATGCGGCTCGGCCGCTTTTGGAAATCTTGCTTGAAGGCAGAAAAAGCATCTCTGGAATGGCGGAATTTTACGTGCAGACCGCTTGAAGGATTAATGTTGTCATAATTCCTGATATCCATGATTTGCCAACACCAACTCCTCAAGGGATATCTCGCACTATTATAAAAATGTAATGTTATGTGACTTTTTTTTTTATTTGCTGCTTCCTTGGAGTAATTTTTATTTTTAAGCGTATGAAAGTAACATTTATTAAACAAAACTGACATCCCATTGCTGCATTCAAAGGCTCACAAATGAAACTAAACCAGTCAATCAGCTTTGATATTCTCAAGGTCAAACAGTCATATGACCTTAAGATACATAAAATTAGTTTCTTGTAGTTTGCCATGGTTCATAAAAACGTAACAAAAAAGGAAAAGAATTGCTTCTTTCAGTTACTTTGCTTACTATTTCAAATATACTGATCTCCAAAGGTACAATAACTTTTTCGAAGCCCTCCTTTGTAAAAGGGGCAATAACAACAAATTTGGTTGCTTATATGAATGATAATCATGTACTTAAAAAAAATTTATATGGGAAAAAACGAGTCATAAAATTCATTTTACTAAAATGGACATTTAAATAGAAAATAGAGAAAATGTGCAAAATCAAACTTGGTGTGTACGGTATGCGTATGATTTTTAATCATCAATATTTGCCCTTAGTTTCGTTGACAACATACAAGAAAGTCTGGAAATCTCTTGGAGAAATTATTTACTCCATTCATTAAAGAGGCAAAAATTGGGTTGAAGGGAAAAACACCTTCACAATACAAGTCTCTATGCAAAACGACCAGTTGTGTGTGTTCCCTAAGCCACTGACAAAAATGTGCTCCTTTATATTGGACAAAGGAACACTTCACTGGGCCACACAGCAGTGAAATTCTGTATTCTTCACATAGGAGATCAGATTTACACTGTAGCATCGGGAACAGATAGTGTGATGATGAACTCACAGCAAATTGTATTGTAGAAATAATTAAAAATTTTATTTTCTCAACAAAATCATTAATAACAACGCGATATGGAAATGTCTCTTTGCGCCAGGCCGGTGCGTTCAGTCTCTTTCAGACGTTAGATTTCATTCTCTCTCATTCTTTACACATCTCTGCATTGTCCGAAAAACACTTATCCATAGTTCTCCGTAGTTGGCCGGCGTTAATCCTCTTTTCTTTCCGCTTTCGTCTCGAATCCGATCTCGGTCTCCGATATCCTTAGAAAGGATTCTTTTAAAGTGCTGGGGTGGGTCCACTATACGCCCCTCGTCATTTCTCATTGGCCGGCCCACAAAAGTCCGCACACGGCCTTCGGACTCATTAGCGTTCTATTGGAGTGGATCTAACAATCGCTCTCCCTAGTCCTTCTTGAATGCACCGACGTCAGACGTTCGTCCGCACATCAGGACACTTTGTCTACCACACCGCCATTGTTTCTTGAAGCCATTCTCCCGTCATCCTTCCGTCCAAGGCCAAGCAATAGACAATGACTCCAAAGCCACGTTCACTGTCTCCGACCACAAACAAGCCACCTTCTCTAATCTATGAACCTAGACATAAATGGAAGGGTGTGGTTCGTTTAAATGCGCCGTCGTTACAACAGTGAAGAGCGATTCAGGAAGCCTGATGAACTTGAGGGAACAACGCACCATATACGACCAATCCAACAATGTTTAAGACACAGTTACAGAGGTGGTGGAATCATGGTTTGGGCAGAGATTTTTCTCGGTGATCACACTGACCTGCATGTAATCCGCGGAGGAATTCTGACTGGAGTGAGATATCGAGGTGAGATCATTGACCGATATATTCAACCATATATCATTGCTATTGGTAATGAATTCATTCCAATAGATGATAATGCTGGAAATCGAAAACCCCAAGCTGTGCATGTTGAGGGTTATCTTCAGGATCACAATATGAAGCGAATGGAATGGCTATAGCTCAGTATCTAGACTAAATTAGATAGAATAGGGGTGGGCAAACTTTTCAGGTACGGGTTACTTTTAATTTATGTAAGGTGTTGCGGTCCACCCAGTGTTAGTGGCACATACAAGGGCGGAGGAGGGGTCCACGAGTCTGGACCTTCCCTCATAGCCCTTGATTTGTTTTCCGATTCATTATAATCCCATGTATATAGTACGCAAAATGTAATTAAGTATTTATTATTAGTACTTTTTTGCTTATTAATTTTAAATATTTATTAGTAATAATTTTTTATTAAATAATTTTAATTATTTGTTATTAATAATTTCTTATGAATTAATTTTAATTATTTATTATTAGTTATTTTTTATTAATTAATTTTATTTATTCAGTAATTTATTTTTTGCTCCTTTTTGTTCCCGACAATCGACAAAATCAAAAAAAAATGATCTGGCTACCTATTGGGGTATGATACGAGAATGGTAGCCTCTAGTTCCCCCCCCCCTTGAAAAATGCTTGTGGGAGCCACTTCCCAATGTCGTAGGTGACTGAAGTAAGGAAAAAGGGTTATTGTTATAACTTAATAATAAATACGGAATATGTGTACTTACCTACAGAACTAAAATAAAAAAACAACACTTTTAAAACGGGTTTAAAGCAAAACGCAAGATGCAAACTTAACAATAATAGCCACAAATATAATTATATAAAATGATGTATTTATTGTGAAACAATTAAAAAAATACAATAAAAAAAAAATTTTATCGAAAGTTAGTTTTTTGTTGTTGTTGTTGTTATAGTCAGTAGACTTAGTCTGCTTAGTGTTAGCCAATCTTTAATCTCTAAATAGCCTTCGAGCCGCAAGTCCTCTCGTGAGGTTGATGGCAGTGGATGAGAGGTGGGAGGCCTTTAACTCTTCCCCAGGGTGTTCTCCCTCAAAATTAGGATGGAACTGAGCTAAATCGTACTGTCACATGTATTGTGCTCAAGGCTACGGTCAACGAAAGGCGTACATCTAGCCCCTTGCCATGATGAATTTCGTGGGCCTCGATCTGACTGCTACAGACAGATAGCATTAGTAATAACAACAACATACATTATGTATTAATTTGGGGTTAAGAATATAATCATAATAGTGACAATACATGGAATTTTCCTCTATCATATTTTATATGAACTTTCAGAGGAACTCTCTATGCATATAATTAGTTTTTAAATGTAAATAAAAATTAATTAAATTTTCGATATAAGTAGATCACTGTGCCTTAAAATGTAATTAATATTTTCACTGTGTGTAAGGCTCCTTTAATTTCTAGTAATTAAACGTAAATGATTTTTTTCTAAGAAAACAAACATAAAAAAAGCTTTTCATCTTATTTTCTGTAGGCATGTTAAAGCCTTTCGGGAGGAATTTTGGTTGTAGTTTATTTTCTGAAATGACTCCATCCAATTTCAGAAAGGAGAAAATAATAACAGTGGGAAGTAAGCTTTTAGGCCCCTGGCATTTAGCTCGAGGAGCCTTACGTGAAGAACTGAATACTAAGTACGATGAAAGTTAGTAGGATTGCAATGCTAAGGAGTTAAAAATAAAATAAAAAAAGAAAGTAAGGAATTTTTTTCAGTAGTAGATGGTAAGGCAAAATAATGACATTTAAAAACTGAGCTCGTTGGGAAATTGAGAGTTCTTTACTTTAAGATGGCATCACTTTAAGACTTTAAAGACGGAATACTTTATTTTTTTATTTTTAATGACTATGTAATATATTATTACAATTTCTTGTCATACATATTATAATGTTATAAAATCTTAAACTGTTGCATTTAATTAACATTTTTTTTTTTTTTTTGAAATATTTTTAGAAAAAAAGTTTCTTTTAAATGCAACCGAACTATTATTTGCTTCAGAAATTACTTTCATAAGAAAAGTCTTGGTTTTTATAACATTAATCTCTATCTCTACATTAACAAGTGTATAACTATATTTTATTCAATTTTCTCTCACACACAAATAATTAACAAAACACATTGTCATACCAGCGGCTACAATTTTCGAAGAAGAACTCGTTTAAATCTACTAGACCCAAGAATTAAATCTGAGAATTTTGGATAGTTGATTCACGCTGTGTTATGACCAAACTTGGAAAATGAAAAGACTAAAATTCTCTTTAAATTCCAGGTAGCAATTGTTAAGTTAGTATTAAAAAAATAACTAATCCGTCAAAAAAGGAACTAATTTTTTAAAAGCCAACGAAAGAACTGAAAAGAAACGAATGTTAATAAGTTTACACAATACATTTTTGTGTTTATGTACATTTGTATTTTTACACATATTTCAGTGTAGTATACTCATTACTTGACTCTAGATACAACCCTTTAAGACCCAACCCGCACGATCGTGCGGGTTAGACATTCTTATACGTTTTTGCTTCTGAAATAGTCGTATATAAGAAAATCTCGAATCTAACGATTGAGCCGTTTTGCAGAAAGTGTAAAGTGTTACTTTTTATCGACAGACGATTGTTGTGGTTCATGTTTTACTTTCAGCTTGCAAATCTAGCTTTGTTTTCAAATACAACGAAAACACGTCTTCTCTTTTTATCTGTCGTAAAAAGGTAATTATATCTCAATATATTTCTAATTTCTTAGATACAAATTTTTGCATTAATGTTTAAATAATTGTAAAATAGAAAAAATATTGATTATTAATGTGGCTTCTAGGGCTAGGGATTTCGCTACCAGCACGATCGTGAGGGTTGGGCGTTACTTGAGTCACTGCAGCTGTAAAGGTAAGTACTTACCATGAGAATTTTCTTTTCTGTTTCAATAATTTTGATGAAAACCTACATAAAAATGAAATATACAGTTATATAATTAATACCAAATTTTCTTGGGGGATGAGTCCCTTTTATTTTTTCTCCCTCTCTATTTTCTGCAATTAATTTTCTTTTTCATACATTTGTTGAGGAGTATGGCATTTTTATATCCTCTCCACAGATATCTGCATCCATATCACTTCCCCTCTCCCTCCCAAAAGAAATCTGGGTTTTCCGGTGGGAGTTAGTATGGGTGTGGTTTAAATATACATATATTTTTTTAAATAATAAACTTTTATGATACATTTTACTATTTTTCATGGAATACTGTTTTAACTTTTAACCAAAAACTTTTTCAGATGTCTAAAAGGAGAAAAGTTCTCACAGAAGAAATTTTTCAATTGTTGAATAAATCAAATTTAACTTAGATCAGAGCTTAGGGATCTCTCGGATGATGACAATGCTGCGAACAAAACATATCAAACGCGTATACTGGAAGGAGAATCAAGTTCAGATGAGAGCGATGAAGAAACACATGGGAATATTTGAAATGGAAAGACAATTTTGGATCATTGTTTACCATAAAAGTCTCTTGAACACATTCATTACATTGATTTAGCTGTTGCAAATTCTTGGTTTCTGTGCAAACAAGATGCAATATCAAATAAAATTCCTCTAAAGATCTAAATGGATAGCTTAAAATTTAAGTTAGAGATAGTTAAAGCGTTATCAGCCTCTCCACCTACTAACAAAAGTATTTTAACCGATGATGAAGATAACAGTGTTGTAGTTCCACTCGCAAAAAGATCGAAGCGTTATAATCCACCTGCTATACATGTCTTGGCTTTTATCCTGGCCATTCCGGGTAAAAGGCTTGACATGTATAGCCATTTTTGATGTATTGAAGACATTTCAAGGCCTCGTAAATGCAGATTTGAAGACTACGAAAGCAGTTTGAAAACATGTTGTGAAAAATGCAATGGTTATTTATACTTGTCAAAAACAAAACAAAAGATTTTTGCAGTAAATAAACAATCAATTAATAAAAGAGTTAATTATACATCAATAATTTCCTTATTTGTAATTGTTTTAGTTGAATTAAGATTTTTTCTTTTATCAACTTAGAGCTAAAAATGTATAACTCGTAAAATTTCATGGGTGACCTGTTTAACAGATAACGCCCAATCTGCACGATCGTGCGGGTACCGCCTACATTCCAGGGGAGAGCGGGCATTTTTTTTTTTATTATTTTTCCCAATGTTATTGGGGTCTATATAGTATTAATAACCAGAAGAATTTAATATTTGAAGGTAAAAATAATTGGGATCTAAAAGGGATATAGCTCAGAAAAGAACTTTCGGATGATACTGGATTTATATCAGAAAAGGCATTTTCATGTTTTTACATAAAGTATTGAATTGTTTTTAAAATTACAAGAGCTACATTAATTCCAAAAAGATATTTAGAAGAAATCCATTGAATGTTTTAAATTATTTATAAAATCCAAATTTCACCATAATCACCAACATATAATGACAAACACCTACACACACATGTCGTCTTCTCTCTCTCTACTCCCCATTCAAAGTTACTTAAATTATATATAGCTAGCAATATATCAGCACAATTCAATCCAACATCTGCCTTAGCTGCCTTTTCTCAAAAATAGTTATTGGAAGAGGAATGTCCGTATCGGTGTACATTCGTTGTTACATTTTCTCTTGAATAGGAGCCTCTGCTAATTTTCAAAGGCACTTACACAAGCGCGCACATTCAAACACTCAAGATGATAATGGATTGATTTACTGAATTATTCCACCTAAATCTGAACATCTATTTTATAATTATAGATGAAAGGGCAGTTTTGTAACGTATTTTTATATAAGTATGATTTTATATATTTGAAGTTTATATCGCTGTATGGTCACTATTTGTGGATTTTAAAGCTGTACGTTCACCTATTCAGTTAACAGTTCGTTCGTTCGGATCCCTTGGAAAATTACATTGCAACATATCTCCTATAAGATAGTTTCCGAACTTTTCATACTCTATCATATGCAGTCTGTGGCTGCCGGTGATATCAGAAGAGAAGGTGCTGCTTTCCGTTGGACAAGTAAAGAACCATTTTCAATATACATTATACTCGTCTTGCTGGAAAGGCTCCCTTAGTCAAATCTAGAAGCATGTTTTCGTTTCCCGATCGAGCATTGCTGGTTAAAGCTTTCTACAGGAGCGGTGAATTCACAGCTGTTGCATTGGGAAAGTTTCTCATAAAGAAATGACTTAACGTGCCCGTCCCTCTATTTCATTGAAGAGGATACAAAAAAATGTTGTGTTCTTAGGAAACGGAAAGTTTGTGAAGGATCATTTTTTATATATATAAGTGGAAGACTATTATTGAGTTGGTACAGTGTCACTGATGTAAAAAAGTCACAAAACGTTTGGTAGTGAAAACAACAACGCTGAGAAATCGGGCTTGTGAAGAAGCTGGAAGAAGAAGAATTCCTGAATCAATGATTCTACTGGGACTGATGAATCTGTATACGTACTGAATTCAGTCGCTTATATAGTAAGTGGAAGATATAAATCTAAGACACAAAACTTTGATACATGGGCTCTTCCAAAGATGAAATGTAATCTTCAATGATTGTTGAACGTCTTATAGATGGGGGAAGCCTACTTTTCATTGCATAGTGCAATTAATACGCAAAAATGTCGTGTCTGAGAAGACGATATGCCTTTGTGAGTATCAGAACCAAACTCTCCATTCTCCTCATGTGACTTTTTAGTATGGTCACACTGCATCTTTTACTCCAGGCCCCTTTTTTTAACATGCTCGTGTAACAACCTACTTGAGGATGTTGGTCTTTGGCGGTTCGAGCAAAGATCAGCCTTAGAAAGTTTTAAACACAACTTTATTTATCTCTTTTACTTAATCAACACAACTAAAAGTAGGAAATACACTTAAATAATCGGAAGAGCAATCGCATAGGCTTAAAACTACTACTATATAATTAAGGTTTACTTTACTCCTGGAGCACTCTTGACTCCTACACTTCAATTCTCTGTAAATATCTTGCTTAACTATACGATCTCCGGTCGTAAATCTTGTTTACAATTTAATCATTTTTAATCTCGACCTATCAACTATTTACCATCATTATCGACCATCCTCGCTTACAAAAATTCCAACGCTTAAATAGAAGCACTCATTTAACTAAATCTAGTCTTATTCTTCGAGAAAGTTTTCAACAGAACTTACAGTTAAAAAGAATAATTTTACCCCAAGAGTATTAGTACAACTGGGATAGACCCATTATACTTGTGTCCCGTTTCGTCTGGAAAATTCGGTACAGTCATTTCAACGCGCTATCTTACATTTCTGCGTGACTACGTTGTGTCTGCATTCCTGGAAAGACACGGGCTACCAGTTGTCACCTCCTTAGAAAATGGGGTGCATCCCACATAGCATGTGAGTTGAAGAACGCTTCTTTTGAAATTTTATTTAAAACCGAATGATAATTCGAAGTCTTTCCATTGCTCACCCAAACCCCAGACTTCACTGCGGCAGATTTTTAGTACTAATAATATGACCAACCGTCCTCCTTTTATACGTTCTGTCGTTCCTCGAAAAGTGTCCTCCTACTTGTCCGAGTTTTCAATATTTTAAAAAACTGATCTGTTAATCTCTATTCAGAGATGAAACAAGTATGTTTCCAATAGCTCTAAGAATGATCTGAAACAAATATCACTGGAAATACGAGTTTCAATGGTGTTTTTTGACTTCGTCGCAATTAAATTGGGCAGATATAGAAAATTGTGCTGAGTTTTTATCGAAAGAAATGCTTGATATTAAAATCAATGACAGTTGTCTGTTTAAATAAATTAGAAAACTGAATGTATATTTAAATTCTAATAAATTGGAACAATTGGTAAATCAGCATGCTAAAATTGATAAAAAATGGGTGGAAATACTTAACCATTTCAAAACTGAACACTTTCCATATGATAATTTAGTTATTCTTGCTGAATTTACTATGTGCTGACCTGGAACTAATGCATAAATTGAAAGAGTTTTTTCAGTTGGTAATGATTTTTGGACAAGTGAGAAATCAAGATCGAATGTTGATTCTTTAGCTGTAGCTCTTACTGTAAAGTTCAGTGTAAAGAATATTTTTAGCTCCGAAATTTCCGATGTATTAGAAAATGATATATTGACACACACAAAAAACATTCCTTGGGAAAATACTCGGTTAGGTAAAAAATTAAAAGGAATGCAAGCGTACTTAGCGTATTTTTATTTGAATTTTAAAAAATGTTTCAAATATTTACATTGTAACTTACCGCGCGCGTCCTCCCCTTCATTGTAAAAAAAATGGTCGCCTTAGTAGTAAAAATATTTAAAAGTTTCGTGTGCGAAGGTACTCTCCCATCACTTTGGTGATATGAAACATATCATTCGACAGACAGTCGCTACCTACGCGACTGCAGTAATGGACGTCGTGGAACTTTGTGCCTGTGATCATGTTGAGTATCTCTTACTGTAAAATGGATTTTGCATTTGTGTTTGCCTAATATTCTTGAAACGTCTTGGTACGACTGGCCTTTACGTAATTTTTTATTATTTCTCTTAAGGAATCTTTGGGGCCATCAATTGAGTTATTTCACAGCCATCCCTCTCAAGAAGAAACCTTGATATGCAGATTAGCTAGAATATATATAGTGGAGTTTAGTAATTGAGAGAGAAGGAAAAGAGGCTGAGTTGCTGAACACAGTGTTGTTACGGTAAGGATCGGAATTTAGACGCGTGATTATAGGACGGGCTTTAGTTATTAAAATATATTAAGGAAGTTAGGATTCTTAAGATAACTTTGAGTAAAGTTAAGCAATTAGGATTTCATGCGCTTATTCACATAAGATTTTGAGCTATGTTATATCATTCTGGATTTTCCCTTTATAGTTGGCTTGTCTTTGATTATTATATTTGGTAATAATAAATTGGATTTTTTTCTCATAGCTATCTTGAGTCATCAATCTTTACCCCTACAGATTTAGGTCGAGTAAATGAAGAGATGGCTTCCTCAGGCGAGAGGCCATTACAAAGTGAGCGCTTTCTTTCGGTAACTTTTGGAATTATTACCTTTATATGGAAAACAAATTCAATGTCCTTGTCATCCTTTTGTCTCCAACATAAATTGTTCTCTTATATTACAAGCTTTATTGCCAATTTTTGAACTTTACATGTACTCGTCACACATTCCCGCACCCCTCTCCCATCTCACATCCCTCCATACACAACTTTCAATAATTTGAATCCACCTTAATATATCTAATTAAAATATATACGAAAATATATATAAGAAATAGTTAACCATTCAAGCTTAAATATTTGCCTTACTAAATGCTTATCATTATATTCTCTCCGAATGTAAATACATTTCAGAAAAAGGATTGCTTTTCAATGCCTTCGATCGATGAGTTCCAAAAAAGTAAATCGTTTGTAAATAATTTGATAAATGTTGTTTGGCTAGAGTTGAGATTGTTTAAATTTTAGAGAGATCCCCCATATATAATCAAGACGAAAATAGGAAGCTTTTTTTCTTTTACTTTTTCAGATCTGAAAACTAAAATATTTGTTGTAGATTTCTTTCTTTCTTAATAGGTTTGAATTCTTAGGAATTCTTACTAAACATTAATTTATTCTTCAAAATCAAACAAGTGTATTTTCTTTTCACGGAGAAACCAAAGAATGAACACAATCAATATGTGTAGTAAGTATATAATAGCATGGATAATAAAGTAAGTATAGAGATGGGAATTTTATTGGATTGGACTCTAGTTTCTAAAGAAGATTTGTTCTATCAATCCTTTTTTCATGCTCTGTAAGTGTTCTTTTGGTTTAAATTATCCCGTTTATATATAAATTCAATTACCGTAAAATCCGGCGTATAAGGAGCACCTATAATTTCAAGTTGAGATTTTTAATTTTCAAGTATGTTCGTCGTATAACGCGTATCCCTTTTTTTCAATTCCTACTATTAACTCACATTCTCGGTATATTTATTTATATTAGTGGAATTTTCAATCGTTAATAAAATACATTTTAAAGCGTTCAATTGAGCTGAAATCTTATATACATGATTATTTTGGACGACAATACAATAATT
>BMAV01024975.1:55668-79946 GCA_019973955.1 Trichonephila inaurata madagascariensis | reverse complement strand
TGTGTGTGTGTGTGTGTGTGTGTGTTATTAGTTTGACTCAGTCGTGACTTAAATAAGTTTAACTTTGAACTCTGCATTTTAATTAATCAAATATAAGAAATTTTATTTAATTATAAATTGTAATAACCAAAAATTATTTTCTTTTTCACTCATACTTCTCTAATTTTATTCCAAGGTTCTAAAATCATTTAATCCATTCCTTTCAAAAGCTTTTAATTTGCTATAGTTGTTCCAGTAACGTACCTACAAACAACTATAACTATACTATAACTATATATATATATATAAAACAACAAATAATAAAAAAAAATTCAAAAAGTGTAATGAAGGCGTATTGATAAAAAAAATCCTAAATAATTAGCTTGTTTGTTCTATTTTACTTCCTGGAGATAAATGTACTAATGTCCTTTCAGTCATGTTTATTGCAATCTTTTGAGTAGACAGGCTACAGAAACAACAGTTCTAAGAAGCATAATTTTTTTTTTTGTTTCAAACAAAACAAGAGGACATCAAGTACATCCAACAAACTACTCAACAAGCTTCTTTGTTTTCCGTGGAGATTAAACTCATTTATCAAGTTGAATTGGAGTTTAATATCATGGCAGAAACACATATTTTATTTTATTTTATTTATTGTTAAGGGAACATGGTACGATTTCAACAAAAAAATTTTAATTTAATGATTTTCATATTTTTTTTGATTATCTTCTATGTGCATGTGTGATGAAAAACAGGTTTTGTGCTTAAAATTTCATAAAAAAACTAACCATTTCATTTTTTTAGGGGAAAAACTTGAAATTTATCAAGTAATTGGGAAAGGTTATTCCTCCTACAAAAATTGACGTACATATAAGAAATTTGATTTACACAAGTACGTCAAACTATGCATAAGAAAAGTTTTTTTTAATATACATAAATTTATTGTTCCTCTCTATTCTTTTTTAGTTGCATAAGCAAGCAAAATCCAGAATCTTATATGAAATAAAGGTACTATTTCTCTCAATTTTAATATATCAGATTGAATAAGTTATACATGTATCCTTTCCTTACATTAAAAAACAATTGTAAGAACAAAATATCATTACGACTTAGACAGCCAATTAAAAGGAAAAATTCCATTGGTTTTAATGTCTTATCCATTTCCATTGAAGTGAAAATAATATATCTTTCTCTTTCGGAAAATAATTGCAGAATTCTTGTTTTAATTTGAAGTCAGGGACAATTTTATAAGACCAATTGTGGGGAATTTACGAGTGAGTAGTTGTCTCACGGAGAAGTAGAAATTTAAATTACGTCGAGTTCTTCTAAAAGACATTTTAATTACCTACAATAGAACTCTGTAATAATTGGACGTCTAATTATTGAGCAATCCTTTTTATAATGGCATCTTGATAGATTTCGTCTATTAAACCCATTTTACATCAGTGAGTATTGGAATGAATGATTTCGCCAAGAACATGAAATTAATTAAATTTTGGGAAAAGGATTTTCTTAAATAGAACTCTGAAATTATATTCTCTTTGGGCATGTAATGAAATTTTCGTCTTTCCAAATCCATACATTTCTACCCAAATATGGATTTTTGGTTCGTAAGCAATTAGTCCACGCGGCTGCAAAAAGTACAAAAAAAATTCTAAGATATATATATAAGCTTGTATTTCATTACTAAATTTTTTTAAAAAATCTCTTTTCGCAAATGTGAATATAATTTATTCTTAATTACTTCAGGGAAATCAAATTACCAGTCGAAAACTTGACTATTTGATTACCAAGTACGTGATATTTCCATTTATTGGCACAAATTTCTGTCAAAACTAAAAAATATATATAATTTGAAATCATCTTCGAAAGTTATGAACCGTTAATAGTATTTAAACTGGAGAACATTTATCTTACAGAATTCTACATTTTAAATTCTCTGAAATAACCTGAAATGAGTTTTTCATTAAGATTTTTTACTCTTAAAGTTATACTATACTAATATCTTAGAAACTTATAATTTTCCTGTTTAAGTAAATAACGCAATTTCGAATTTCTTATTGTTAAATCATTATAAAATTTTACTCTTTTTTTCTGTCCTTTCCATTATCAATAAATTAGAATGAGTGGTAACATTGGTTTTATAGTAAAAAGATTTAAAAAATTAAATTTTGATCTAATTTACTCAAAGTATTATATTTCGCTTCTCGTGGCTAATTTAGCACTCTCAATTTTCAACACTTTTACATAATAAAATATTTTCAAATAACATTAATAAGTATCTAGTCTTTTATCTTCCGCATTATGATTTACTGCAGTCTTTCCCATGCAATATTTTATTTTGAATAACTGCATTGAGAATTAAGGAATATACATAAAAAAAAGTACGCACCTTTAGGAAATTTAATAAGTTAGAACCAATTAATGAATTAAAGAAAATTAACTGTAAAAATAATTATGTAAACTGTTCACTTAAAATAAATAGTCAAATCGTTTTCTAGGGTCTTTATTAACATACAAAAAAATAAGACACTTACCTTTTAACATTAACTATTTTTTCGGAACAAAAATGACAATCTTCGCAATCCGCTGAAAACGCCGTCAGCTGAAAGCAATTTCTGCTATAAAACTATTCGCCTTCCCCGCTAAAATGCTCATCATATAATTCGTGTTGCCATATATATTGGAAGAGTGGACTTTGCTAAAAGCCATTGAAGACGTTTTTTTCTCATCATCACCAATTAATACAATATCTCCTACCTGAATGTTAGAAGAAAGTGGATCTTGTCGATGGCGCTGAACCAATTGACCAAGATATTCCTTTCTAAAGAGTTCTTTTAGTTCTTTCATCATTTTCATAGACAATCCGGAGTCTGAGTGGGTAGATTCATTCATAAACAATTTTCCGATTACATCTGCACCCAGTAATATGTTAATTTCGCAATCGCTATTTTTCATGTCAGCCAAAATAATTCCCTTTTGCTTTATAGTTGGTTTATAATGCTAGGATCAGTTAATGTTGGCACACTGCCACAAATCTTACTTTCTAAGTAGAATTTATTACAAAAAGAAAATGAATCATTGAGAGATGAAACTTTTAATACAAACACATCATGAAATTGAGATTTCGTTTTCTTTCCTCCGAATAACATATGTCGCATTTTTAATTTCTTATTTGATTTAATGCCTAAGTTTTCTATTGCTAATTTAGATATATAAGAATACTGAGATCCGCGCGTGCGCTATCAATCAAGGCTCAAAGCACAATTGTTTTACTGTTCGCTTGTATTTTCACAAATAAAGACATTAAATATACAGTATCTACATTACAGTTATTTGACAATGAATTAGTTTCTATTACAGTAGATTTGCTTTTAACACTATTTTTTTTTAGGTTTAGTACACATTAAAAGAAAGATGAGGTTTTTTACAATATACACATTGATTCTTCAGTTTACAGAATTTAGAAAAATAACCAATATTAAAACAGGCAAACACATGCTTTTTTATTTAATAAAATGTTCTTTTTTTCTTCTAATGACATAGTTCTAGATTCAAAACAGTCCTTGGAAGCATGTTTTTATCGCAAAAAAAAAATACAAAATAAGTTTCTCTTACCTGGGCGTCTCTATCAGAAGTGCTTATCACCATCGAAACAGCTCCGTTATCCCGAACAGATACTGTCCAAGTATCCCGTTTTCTTGGGGAACCAGAAGAAAAACCAAGTTCGATTAATTGTTCTCCGTGAACTTCTTTGTTAAGGAACCTAAGTAATTGTTCTAGGGAACATTTTCCGTCAGTTGCCTCGTTTAAATTCCTGAATCTTTCCCAGGCGATGAGAATTTCTTCCGGCAGACAGGACTCCGCGAGTGGGCTCAGGAAATCTCCATATTTCTCCTGAGTTCGGCCCAAGTTTTCCAGGGCTCTAATCTTGGACTCCAGCTCATAAAGGGAAGGAAGATCCGTCGTTGCACGGCCAGAAACAGCATTTTTAATAACCATGAATAACAAATCCCGCACGTAAATTTGAACTAAAAGATCTTCTCGTCCAAACCTGTCTTTAAGCTGTACAATGGCTTTCGGGTAGTTATCCGCTGTGGCCGGAAAACTCTCAATCACTCGGGCAGCTTTCGATTTTGGGACAACTGCTTGCAGTAGATACTGGAATTTGTCCTCAGGTGGAATAGAACTATCCTCGTCAATCTTACGAAACTGTGTCTAGAAAGTCAAATATTCTTTGGCATCTCCACTAAACTTTTTCAACTCGATTTTCGGAACTTTAAATTTGCGTTGTGAAGTTACAATTTTTGACGTCTCTTTCGTTGCCAGCTGATTAATTTTAGCACAGAGTTCAGTAAATCGGTCACGGTATTTTTCTGCGCTCAAAAACTCAGTTTCAAACAACTGTTCAGCATTTTCATCTTTATATATCGAATCATTCATTTCATTCTGGCACTTTTCTAGCCGCTGAAATTTGTCGTTCAACTGCGCCTTCAAAATAAAAAGTTGTTTGGAGTCCGGATTTTATTTATCGAACTCGTCATCGATTTGTTTCGCCGAACACGTGAACGATGTTCGAAGTGCCTTTCTTTGTGCTTTTAGTGGTGTCACGTTCCTTTTGGACTCAAATTAATTAGCAGCGTCCACGCCCCACGTTTGGGCGCCAAAAATATGAAACGAAACCTAATACGAAAATTCGCTTTAAAATTAAAACTAATGGGTTGACATCCACCCGATGTCGTGTGAACGCTAGCTATTTAACAATTTACCAAAAATGAATATGATCGCAAAGTGACACATAAAAGCATTTAATTATCACAACAAACACATGATATTACACGATCACAGTACAAGAACAAGTAAGTTAAAAACGCGACAAGACAGAGCATTCAGCAGTAACGTAGTTCTGCTGCTCTGATTGGAAGAGAAGGAAAGATGCCTTTTTGTACTCCTTTCGCAACAGTTCGCCTGGCCCGATCCCACTTTTCGTAACGCTCTCGTCACGTATTCACCAGCTTTCTCCCCAAGTCAAGCGTGTGTAAGAAAGTTTTACTTCAAAAACTGTGTTCTAAGAACTTTGCTGATTACTACGATCAGGAATCATTTTAAAAATTATTATTTTCTTTTTTTTAAGTATTGTAAAAAAGTCCTTAATCACTTGAAAATAAAGAAAGGAAGTCGGAAAAAGTTTTTAACAAAGCAAGTGGGAAAGAAATTTGCACAAGTATAGAGTAATTAATTCTTTTTCATTGAGTAATTTAGATTTTTCAAGAAAAAGATTCGTTCTCTTACATTCCTCGCTATTCTTCCTCGAGATTAGTTTGCTACATAACCTTTTCTTAGGAGCAGAATTATTTCTTGCGAAATATTTTGAATATTTTAACTAGAGCTAGAGCAATGCGCCAAAAGAGCACTGAATAGCGATGCTGGGTGACCAATGCAATTAAAAAGCACAAATGAGTAGAAGCTTTTAAAGATGAGTAAAAACGCAGTGTACTATACTTGTGGTAGCAGATTGAGTATGGCCAAAGGTGTACGACAGGAAAGCCTGCAGCTCTAGAATCCTCTCAAAAAAGAAGGGAAGAGAAAGTGAAAAGGAAAAAGAACACTTCTTGTTTATATATGATATTCTGTGTACGAATGTCATAAAAATTTACATTTCCTATGCACGGGGATTCACTACCAGACCGACAAACTAGCAGGGTGAGTAGGAAGTACAGAGACGTCTCGAATCACATAGGAATGCAAAGTCGTAAATGCCGTAATTGCGAGCTATGGGTCAAAAGAACAGAAACAACAACACGTTAATGGGACCGAAAACATTTTATTGAAAGGTTGTACTACAAAAAATGTTTGAAATTACTACCAGAAGTCGTTTGGCTGGTCTGACAGCCGAGCTGCATGGAATTCCACACATTCTGAAAGATTCCTGGCACGGCACATATCCTCCGAGCAACTACAGATATTCGAGGTATGTGGTCTTCAAATGAAGGAAAGGGCGTCTCGTATACACACCAAACCCTTCATGTGATCCCCAAAGAAGAAGTCCATGCATGATAGATCCAGTGATCTGGCAGGCCAATGAACCGGGTCATCACAGCCTGTCTATCACTGTCCAAAGTTTATGTTGATGTGTTTTTGTGGACGTAAATTCCGTAATGTGGAGGAGCCTGTCATGTTGGTACCACATGGAGCTTGTGCTGCGTCAAGGAATTCGGGCAGGACTTGTTGCAAGAAGATCAGATGTGCTCTACCCTCCAAAGGATTGGGCTGAAGGTACAGTCCCATGAGGTAGCCTCTAAGAATGCCGTTCCAAATATTGACCGAGAAACGCTGTTGATTAAAAACAATAAATGATCAAAAATGATTAAAAAAATAAACATAGATTTTCACTTACAGTTCTTTATGTTCCATAAAGAAAAGAATACTTTTTTTGTTTCATTAAAGGGAAACAAGATAGTGCAACGTCCACGTTTCGCCATATTCTCGTTTCAAAATGGCTTCACCGCAAGTACAAGCGCATATAGTAACATGGTTTATCGAATTTAAATCTGTAACGAATGTACAGCACAAGAGTTTCAGATTACCTATAAATGAAGTCAACCTTCTCAGATCCACATTTTATAAGTGGTATGAAAGATTAATGCTAATAGGTAGTGCATTGTCAAAAACGAAATCTGACCACTCATGATGCATACATTGAAATCATTCAATAAAACATAGTAGAAAACTTTGGTGTTTTATTTATAGAATATTAAAAACCGTAAAGGAATAACTTCGTTTATTTTTAATTAAAATTTGAAAGAGAGAGAGAGAGTGGAGCCATACTTTATGGACACCCGGTATATTTTCTTTTATATGTGGTTTGATACTTACAAGAAAATTTTATTTTTCTTGCTATATATCTCTCTATATAAAAAAGTTTTTGTTGTGTTGTAAGAAATTTATTTATACATAAGGTTACGTTAAGTTATCAACTCTTGCACGGAAACTCCGTGCTTAGAATTTAGCGCCATTTTGAAAATTACGTTCCTTTGGAACCATTTGGTGGAGCCAAAAATCTGATTTTCAACTAGGACTTTCCTCAAATCATGTTTAACATTAATTCTTCCATGGCGGAGAAAAAAATAGTATCAAATTATGCCTTTTTTTTTTAAGGGTTAAAAAGCAGAATCAACGACTGCTTGGCGCGAATTATTTTTTGTGCTTTTCCTGAGATTTATAAGCATGTTAGTTGTGGTAAGAAGGCCGTTTTTTGAACTGTGAAGAAGGGACCGTATCGGCGAATTTCGCACACGCCCAGTACGTTTCTTAGATTAAGAATAGTTTTGTATAATTTGGTTTTGGGGTTTCCTGCTTTATTTTATTTATCTCCCTTTATATAAAAAAGTTCTTCGTGATGCTGTAATAATTTTACTAGTGTATAAGGTACAGTTAGTAAAACAAGGTCGTAAAAAGTTGAATTTCACTCAAGAGTGCCACGAACTAATTTTGGGATGAAGGGAAGAACAAATGAAGAAAGCGTACAAAAGACCGAAATTTTTAAAGAAGTTAGTTGAAAATTAGAACTACGTAACACATGTTAATTACTGCTTTACAATTTGAGCAATGAGTATGAACAGTTGTATTATGGAAGTTGGTTCTCCGGAAGACGGACAGAGGTTACCTCACCCCCCTCTAGTAAATCATTAAATTCATTTTTATTGTTTCTTATAATCGATCTATTACGATCATCCCTCAATTTCTTTCTGCTGATACAAATGGAGGGATTATATAACATAACGAAACGTAATCAAAAAGAAGCTAAGATTTCTAAAAAGTCAACCACTAAGATTAGTGAGTAGTCCCTTAAAAGGAACACATATTAGAGCCTTAAAATCGATGCTAACCGAATAAAACACCGGCACCCTGAGAGAAAGAGGTGATCTGAAGTTAGGTCGTAGAACTCAGTGATCGGGACAGAATCCAAAGTAACTTCGTTCAGAGAATAGTTCCACACCAACAAATTTATTTTAACAAATATCTCCTACTATCCCTACATTGTTAATTGTATGTTAGGGAGACACAGGATTGAAAATGGTAATAGACTAAAAGTCTTAATGTGTGAGCCTTTTTTTTATAAATATTAGTAGAAAAGCATTCGTCATTTAAATATCAAGAAAAAATTCTGCTTAAGTACGAAAAAAATTAATCATGATATAGAAATTCAGGTTTTTTTTAAGATATAGGAGCTTCTTCGTATGATAAGATGGAATTATGATGTAACATTCTGAAAAATATCGTAGTTAATGACTTTTCCAGAAAAGAGGCGTTCACGAATTAAATGTGATTTGGAATTAAGGAAATTTTTGTTAGTTAAAGGTTTATTTTGGAATGGTGTGACAAGATTTAAAATGTGTGGAATATTTTCTTTAATAAAAAAGAAACTCACTAGGATTGCTGCTGAAATTGTTCATGAGATTTTTAACCCATTTGTAACATTTGACAATATTTAAGTGTTAATATTACCTAGCAAACTTTACTTTTTCACCCTCCACTCCTGTAAATAATAAGATTGATTCAAATACCGTACATATATATATATATATTCGTAAAACGAGCATTTATAATTCCAAACTACATTTTTTTGCTCTTAGGTATATTCTCCACATAAAAAAAGAACCCCTTATTTTTTAAGGAAACCTGAAATGTAAGTTCGTATTGTTATTATTCTTTGAAGTCATTCATTTGAAGTATTTTGCAAAGCTTTTGAACAAGAATATACTAAATTGAATATAGATGGATGACAATGTGTAGAGAGGGTAGTGAATAATTCTGCCAATAGGACGGTTTGCATTCAGTACAGATATAGAAAGGAATGTTTTCTAAATTCTTGAGAAAAGGGAAACACAGTTTCGGGTCAGAACCCGCTTCTGACCCGAAAGAATTCCTGGAATGAGGAATCAAATGCTTTATCTTTCTCCGGTCATTGGAAGCCTCTGTGTTGAGTGAGTGAGAGAGAGAATATTAACCTCGTACTATTCAGCTACTCATAATTTTGACCAATAGTGAAGTGATGAGGACGACACCTAAGCTCCTAACTTTCACATCACACCAATGGGTGGACGTTTCAACCTTGACAGATTTAACGTACATTGCTCCCTACGTGGCGGGCCTTCAGCAGCATTAGGCTCGAACTCATGACATGCCGATCACGAGTCCGTTACCTTGAATACTAGGCAACCCCGATCACGCCTTTATTTTGAATGCATTTAATCTCATCTACAGAAAAAAAATTCAAGGATGATGCATATACATTTCGTAAGCACTAAATATGAATGATGTTAAGACTAGAGTCATGTTTTAAAGATGCTCAGAACAGTCTATTCAAATAACCATTGTAGGTCCTTCAAGATTTGTCACGATCTATAAATTTTGTCGACAAACTTTTTAGTCAAGCTCTCTTCTGCTTACTTAACACATTATTGAAAAAATACTGTCTCTACTTCAAACCATCCTTTCGACCACAATACTCTTTTGACAGAGAAACGAACCAACAAATCCAAACTTTCGATAGCATTATATATTTCTTGTTGTGTGTGTGTGTGTGTGTGAATCTGATTTTCATACATTACAAATAAAACATTAAGAAATTACTATTTTCAAAAACAAAAAGTTCCAGCGATCTTCATTCTAGATAAAACAGTGCTGGCACTTATTATGTGACAGAAAAGATGTTGCTGTCTTTTTAAGATATAAAAAAACAGCATAATTACTGTAGCAAGGTCCTAGAAAAAAATAATTAGAAAACTATAAATAAAAATAAAACTACACTTCTTTCGTTTGAAAATGTATCTCATCTGTTCCTAGATTTTATAAATATAATGTTTCCCTGATATTATTAATGCCGAACTTAACGCTGTTATAATTTTTAATAAAAATGTTTTTTGAATTTTATTTGTAGAGCACACAATCATAGAATATACTTCACATGTTTTTAAACTTTGTAGTAGAATACAAACCACTTCGTACATATGGTTTATACAAATAATACTTACTCAAAATCATTTTCCAACGCAATCAACAGAGTACATTTTTAAATTTTTCTTCAACTCTGAAATCATATCATAGCCTACCATTTTAGCTATAATCTGTCATGAATCTGCAAGATTAAATGATAAGCTGAAGATATCTACAAAAAATACGAGAGAAACTATTAATTTAAAAGATGCTAAAATGACTAGCTGTTTTTAGAGGAAACTAAAAAGAAGAAGCGCCACATTCGAGGGAGTCTCTAGGCTCAACCATTAAATCACGCAATTTTCGATTCCTTCCGCTTCATTGCTCGGAAAATGCATTCCAAGGGATTATTTACACCTCCATTGGTCATTACGCAGATTCCTGCCTTGGAGTCAATTAATAGCGAAAATTGCCAAGCCGAAAGGAGAATATGATGCACAGTATGTTGCACATAGACTCCTACATGTACTTCGAAAAGCGATGATTTATTATGAGTGTTCCTCTGGAAGTGAATTTCTCTATAAACGACTCGGATGTTAACTAGTTCTGTCAATAAACAGGAAATGTTACTTCCATTTGAATTTCACTCTCAAAATCAGTTCGTTGAAATATAGAAGAGAAAAATGTTGTTGGGGTTTATTGATTTGTATTTGTGGGGGATTTATGCTGACTCTTTTGGGACAGAATTTCAAGGTATTAAAAGAGGAAATAAAATCTATTTAGGTAACCAAGGTGACTGACTACATTCGTAATCGTTATTCTGAAAAAGCTTATCAATGAATATTTTTTTCATATTTATTTCCAGTTGAATTAGAAGTCACGCATAAAGTTGTTTTAAGAGTTTAATTACAATATATAAAGAAAAAATGTTCAGATATAATTTTCGGGCAAAAAATACAGAAAAAAAATGACATATTTTCTAAACATTCTTCTTTCGTAAAAAAATCTTCTATAATGATAATATTTTGTCTATATATAGACTTCTAGACAGGGGATGTACTACGATTGAAGGAAAATTCACATTAATTTTAGAGTAACGATTAATTCAAATAATAACCACTGTTTTTTGTTAAAACTCCTCCACTATGATGTACTAAATTATGAATAAATCCACTTCTAGAATATACAATTCAAGAACCCTTGTTCAAGCTCTTATTGGAAACCTTAACTACAGTCGACTCTCAATAATTCGAAGTTCAAATTATCAAGAGTTCGAATTCAATTTGCATTGGTCCCTCGAACTTCGAATTATCAAGAGGGTAGGAAAAAACTCCCAAAATACACGAAGAGAATTTTTTTTCTAACGCATTTAAATTTAAAACTACGTAATAAAACACACCAATTGTACATACCTATAAAATTATTTTAAAGTATTTTTAAAAAGTACATATTATGCAGTATAAATACTATACAGAAGTGAAAGATCCTGTATTAAAAGAATACATTTATGTATTTAAAAAAAATTATTAAATGAATACGTACTGTACATAATTATTCCTTTTTGACGAAAGAGAATCAGTTATTTTTAAAAATCTGTTTAAGGTATTCGACTACGTTCGGAACCGTGATTTTATAAAAGAGCATAAGCGGATAATTTTCATGATATTTAGTGTCATTTAGGTTAGAATACATGTACAAAATTGTTTTAAGGACATTTTGACAAAAATAATTTATTTAAATACATATTTTGGCAAAAGATTAACTTAGAATAATCTTTTTTCAAAATGTTCTCCTTTTATAAAAATTGCTTCTAAAATAATAATATTTTATGTGTGTTTATATAAAGTAAAGACTTCTCCAGAAAGTCTGAACTATTTTTTTAGAAAAATTCACATTTTCAGAGTTACAACCAATTGAAATAATTATCGGGGTTTTTTTCTTAAAGTTTCTCCCCTCTATTGTGTCGTAAAACATGGATAAACCCACTTCATATATTTCAAAAAGTCTAGTTGAGCCTCTGTACAAAGGTCTCAGCTATATACAGGCAAAATATTATTATAATAGAAGCATTTTTAACAAAAAAGAGAACATTTTGAAAATGGGTCATTCTATGTTCCTTTTTATAACATTATACTTAAATAATTTTCTATTGTAATAATATACTTAAAACAATTTTTTATACATTTTCTAATCTAAGTGACACTAAATATCATAAATATTATCCATTTATACACTTTGCAAAATTCCGGTTCCGAAAGTAGTCGGATACCTTAATCTGTGTTATCGGTTCCCTCAGATACTGTCCCCAACGCATTTGGTTCTTTACGGCAGGGTGTAATCCGGCCCATGCCCTATTTGTTGCCACATGTTATAAACCACAGAGATGAGTTAGAAATCGACATGTCACTCCTACGCAAAATACACAATCCTATGCATCTCTTCCTCACATTAGAGGACCGACCTTTCTGCACACATGTGTAGCAAGGTCATGTGTTAAACGTAAGATATGGACAGTTGACAACAGGTGCGACCGGTCTAATGTCCACTTGAAGAAGGAAGAATGTGTCTTTTCGCCTCAGTAACCGAGAAACACGAAGAAGGAGTAGCAGACAGATGATCATCAAAGAGATTACGTTACGGAGGAGACACGCAGAGACAATACAATACAAAACATGTAAGTTCCAACTCGTATGTAATAGGACTCTAAATAGTGAGTGTTCGAACTGTCGAGAATTTTATAAGATCACTTTGAATGATCACTTAATGTCGTCTGGCCAGCCACAGATTTTACTTCAAAAGATTGAGTGTACCAAAACGTATGGTTTTAGTTCGAAATATCAAGAGTTTTTCTAGGGGCTGAGCATATGCTTCGAATTAGCGCGAGAAGTTGGTATTATTGAAAATTTGAATTAGCGAGAGTCGGCTGTATATATTCATATAAACAAAATATTATTTTTACAGAAGCATTTATCACATAAAAGGATAATGTTTTAAAAATATGTCATTTTTTTTTCTTTATTTTATACAAAAAAAAATTGCTTTTAAATAATTGTTCCTCGTAATAATATTTTTAAAAGTACAAAACATGTAACCTCCAACCTGGTGGTATAGGACTCTAGATTGTAAGTGTTGGAATTGTCGAGAATTTTATAAGATCACTTTTTAAGGTTGCTTAATGCCATTTGGCCAGCCACAAATTTTACTTCAAAAGATTGAGTGTAACAAAGCGTATTGTTTTAGTTCGAAATATCAAGAGTTTTTCTAGGGGCTGAGTGTATACTTCGAATTAGCGAGAGGTCGGTATTATCGAAGGTTTGAATTAGCGAGAGTCGACTGTATATGCTCGTATAAACAAAATATTATTTTTACAGAAGCATTTATCACATAAAAGGAGAATGTTTCTGAAAATATGCCATTTTATTTTATACAGAAAAAATGCTTTTAAATAATTGTTTCTTGTAATAATATTTTTAAAAGTAATTTATATGTATACTCTAATTTAAGGGACAATAAATATAAACACATTAATTTAAAAGCTTTTACAAAATCACTCCGAACGTAATCATTTACGTTATAAATAAAAATAAATTTATAAAATTTTAATTTCGCTTATGTTAAATATATGCATACACTGGTGTTCAAAATTAAGTGAAATTCAATTTTGGTTGACAAATTTTTTTAAAAATACTGGAGATACGTTTGGTCTAAAAATATCTATCACACTCACGCTCCATAAAAGAAATCCCAATTCTTCGAAATTGCAAAATGTTCAAAATTTCAATGTTACTAAACTTTGCGAAAGTAATTCATGCAATTGAGTCTTATACCTTTTATTAGGTGTTTGTGTAAAATAATCTTTTGCAAGGATTCATATCATTGTCAGAAGTGTGTGTTAAGAGAGTGTATGTGTGTATAGAAAGTGTGTGCGTATAGAGTGTGTATATATAGAGAGAGTGTGTATATAGAGTGTGTGTGCATAGGGACAGTGTGTGTATAGGAACAGTGTGTGTATAGAGGGTGTGCGTATGTATAGAAAGAGTGTCTATATAGAGAGTGTGTGTGTATGGAGAGAGAGTTTGTGTATAGAGAAAGTGAATGTATAAAAAGTGTATGTTTGTATACAGATTGTGTGTTTGTATGTATTAAGAGAGAGAAGTTAATTTTAAACAAAGATAAGGAAAGAAATGTACTGACATTTATTTTTAATTTAGCGAAAGGTTTTTAAAAAAAATTCAAAATAAACAAAAAAAAAGGAAGGAAATAACCTAAAAAATTGTATCACACTTTTAACCCCCTGTTTGACAACACATGAAGTGCATTAGGGGAGCAAAAAATATCCAGAGTAAAGAAAATAAGAAGAGAAGTTCTTTCATTGTGTCAAGGCAACTCGAGTTGAGCTTTAGATTCTGTGGTCTTCCCGAAGTTTGGCTGGATGCCCATCTACGGTCGATGGAACCACACGAAAAGAAACAGGAAGAAAAAGAAAAGTTTCCCAAGACCACTGTTTCGAGCATTTCTAACCAGAAATCCAACATATCAGTTTTCATAAGTTTTTCGATGGTTTGTATGGATGGCTTCTATTGAATTGGTGTATAAATGTCTCTTGGGAAAATGTCGTTATCGAAAAGAACTGTGCGTGAGCACTAAAATAAAATTCTTCTTTTATTTTCTTGATTCGATAATTACATGAGGAAGAATATACAATTTGTGCATTAATTCTCAAATAATAGTAATAAATAATTACATCCGTAGTAATTTATTTAAGGTATCCGTCTACTTGCGCCAATTTTTTTTAAAAAAAAATGGAGATATGGAGATTTTTTGTGGTTTTTAAATTTATTTAGAACATTTTAAGAAACACATGCTAAAATTAAGAAGAGAAAAATAAATTATTACTACCAAAATGGGAAAAAATGAGTAAAAATAGACAAAAAATTACATAAACGAGGCTAGTTCTCTACAAATAGTAAATGAACAAATTTACAACTTATCAATTATGAATTTCAATGGTGTATTATTTTGCTATTCCTTCTTGAAATGACCTTCAGGGTAAGAGGTATTTTAATTTTTACAAAATATAGAGCACTTTATCTTAGTTATTATATGAAATTGCTTGAAAAAAAAAAAACAGTGATTATATATTCACGATAAGAACCGTAAATTTTGTAATAAAACAGTGATTGATAAATCTTAATGTTAAAACACTTCTTCTGTTATACAGAACATACACAAAAAATTTCCGAAAATTATTTTAAAAACTTTTTGAGCAATCGCTGTTCCCGTTTAAGCTATTCGAAAAAAAACACATTTCGAGTAAGACGCATTTTAAAGTTTGACATCGTATGTCAAGTTATGGCATTTGCTTTTACTAAAACACTTGTAGTTTTTGTTCTAGTGAATGGAAAGTAAAACACTTGGTATTTTTATAAAGCTTGTAAAATGGCCTATAAAGTAAAATCATAAAAAAAAAATTGTCAATTTTTTTTAAAAAATCATGGTTTTAGGGTAGTTCGATACCTTAAGATAATTTCAATTCATAACTCTGACTTTTAGTAGCTTTATTTCATTGATGAATCTGAAATAATGAAATTCAATTGTACATTCTAGTTACATACATTAAATGCATGTGTTTTTTACCATCAAAGAAGCATTTAATTCCCCAAGAGACATACGAAGGTTATCTTTTTATAATACACACTAATTAATTTGCTAATTATTGATTACTTTAATTGATTGCTAATTCCCAAATCAACACGAGGACTATTAGAGACGGATTTCGTAATCATGAAACTCGTCAAGTGACGGGATGTGTGACATCTGAGCTGGTACACCATTCTCCAAACTTCCACATTACTCCAAAGAAAGGACTTCTGAGTCTCGATAGATTTAACCAGAATCTGTTCTTCTTTATGGCGGTATTATTTAGCATACTTTAGCTCCAATTTTGCATTATCATTATTTTTTTCATTACTTTCTTTCGATTCCTACAATTAGCTCACACTCTCTATGTATTTTTTTATTTTTTTTATTTATTTATCTTGGTGAAATTTTCAATCGTTCATAAAATACATTTTAAAGCGCTCCATTAAGATGAAATTTTATATATAGGATTATTTTGGATGACAATACAATAATGTAATTATAATTAACACAAATTAACTGATTAAAACTAATTATTCAAAGAATTACAAATTCAGCCACGTTGGCATCATTTTTGGCGACTTGTGTCAAAACTTGAAAAGGATTTTTTTCTCACGTTTTAAAGAATTCAGTTGAACTGAAATTTAATAGACACGATTGTTTTGGATGACAATACTATACTTTAATGATGATGAATAAAAATTAGTTACCACTTAATGTTGTGATTCTATCCTATGTATATACATATTTATATTAATTGTAACTATTTAATAAAAAGTAGCTAAAATAAAAAAATTTTCTTTGTTGATCTAAGTAGGAATTGACTTAAAAAAAAAATTTATATTACTTGTTTCATGGCATAATACTTAAATTTCTAACTACACAACCAATTTAAGCGAAACACAGATGAGCGTAAAAAAGCTCTCGGTATCTTAATTTAAAAAAAAAATTGCATTTTACCGAACTTTATTCGCTAATAGGTAAAAAAAGATACATTTAATTAATTGTAATTTAATTATGGAAAATTGGCTTTTCATTAAGGTTTGTAGTACTTATTTCCGTCCGCAAAACTGTTTGATTTCAATTTACTTTAGAAAAGTCAATAGCAACTAAAACATTCCTTACTTTCACGTAAAAGATAAAAGTGTGATTCTGATAAAATTTAAATGAAAAAAATCTGAAATTTTTTTAAAATTTTTCTATGGTACCACTAATCTTAGACCAATGCTTCTCAAGCTTTCAATATTTGCGACCTGTTGGGTCAACTTCAACACTTAAGCAGTTGACTCCAGAGTCTCTAGCACAATAACCAATTTTATGGCGCAAACACTGTCCATATTTATGGTTTTCTTTTAGTCGATAGCTTAATTACTCCTTCATTATTTTCATGACACAATCACGACACAGTTTCTAGTGGACTGGCGTTTATTTTTTTCTCACAACACTTTTTATATTCATATCAGAATTACTGGGCATGCGCAGTTGGGCTGGTGCAAATACAGTTCACATATTATTATTTGAAGACACAACAATATACACTCCTAATTCTCTTAATTACACAGATGGCGTTTCGCATGCCGTGAACTGACACGACCCAATATTCAATAATAATTTTCATCGCGCCCCACTTTCTTACAATAACAAAGTATTGAATTCAGAAAAATACTTTGACGCTAAAGCTACAAAACAACTTTAACATCTTAAGTGCTACCAGCGTATATAAACGTCTCTTTCATCCAAAGCGTTAATTGCCCCAGACGTATATATATACATATGTCTTTCGAAATACGGATTTTTCTGTACACTAATATCCATAAAATTATTCCAAAAGCTTTGGAATGCAATAAAAGGCCTTGTCAGTGTTTGCGAAGGATGAACTTATTTTAGATTTGCTTATTTATTCCTCACCCCCCCCCCCAATGCATCATATACGTGTGCCTACGTGGAAAATGATGGTATTGGGTTGCGAATTGCGTAACTTCTTATCTGCAATTAAGGGATTAATTATAAACGGTACAAATGATCAATATAAGTGATAATTTTTGTATATAATTTTATATATGATAAGTCCATGGGGTCATTGGTAAGTATTAAACTTCTTCTAATTGGATTGTAACATTAATTATGAAATACATTGTGTGTGCGTGCGTGCAGTACTGATGCACTTATAAATTTATTATATCAGTGTAAAGATGTATTTTATTTTTTTTAATGTCAAAATGTATTCAGTAAATCAATAATTTTTTTGAATAATTTTTTGTTTACGACTTCGAATAAGCTCGCGCCCCCATCATAGAGTTATCACGCCCCTCTAGGGGGACGCGCTCCACAATTTGATAAACGCTGTCTTAGACTTTGAAGGAAAAAGGACATTTTTTCTTACCAAACGGCATTAGGAACAAAAACTCAAGAAACTCTTCTACAGTAAAAGTTTTATTCCGTTTCTTGCCTATAAATAAAACTGATGAGTTATGGTTGGTCCTACACCAATCATCCTTCAGAGATGCTCTTGAGAACTGTGCATGGTTGTGTTAGCATATTGAACTCGTAGTCTCGGGGGCTTGAGTTCAGAAGCCACTGAAAACCTGCCGTACAGAAAGGGCCGATGCATGTTAGGTAGTTAAGTAGGTGTCAGCAGTGGCGTTCGCCCTTGTCACTCGACAGAAGTTCAAAATTACGAGGTCCGTCTCCAATGGGCTCAATTCATGACGGTCACATGATAACGACAAACACGTGCACTCCATTGATTTCAAAACAGACATCAAATTAATTGTACTTGTTGTTCTATTTGTACAACTTGGGTAAGTTTTCAAACTTTATAATTGGGTAAAAATGTTCAAATGTTATAAATATAAATTTCTTCGAAAGATTTTAAAACTATATAAAACAAAAATATCTTATTTTATGCATGTACTTTTAAATAAGATACATTTTGTTTATCTATGTACATTATTGTTGTTGACAAATTTGTATTTTTTAAGAGAAAGTTTCTGAAAAGATCAAAAGTTGGCAACAACGAAACACGTGAAATGATTAACTAGAAACATATGATTGCCTTTTATAGTGACTATGACGTCAAATGAGATTTCGAACTGATTGGCTATAAACACGTGGCTATCATTATCATGTGACTATGACATCACATGAATTGAGCCCATTGTCCTAGTGTTGCTTTATAGTACGACGTAAATATGTTGTTGTTACCAGTTCCACTTGTATGACGATATCAGATCTAGGCCCAAGAAATTCATCGCGGCAAACAGCTAGATATACACCTGTCGGCTTTGAGCACCGTATGGATGGCAGTACGTTTTGGTTGGGTTCCACCTCAATTTTCAGGGAAAACACCCTATGGGTGGTCAGGGACCTCCCACCTTTCTTCCCCTTCCACCAACCTCCCGAGAGGACATGTGACTCGACGGCTATTTAGAGTACCCCCATGCCACTAAGGCCCTGTCGTTTACAAACATCCATGTCTTCTCCTTGATTCGAACCCAGGCATTACAGCACAGCAGTCAGCGACCCTAACCACTATACCGGATTGGCCCCGCGACGTAAATATAAATCTGACTTACTAAATGTGCCTGTTTTATTCCTGAAAGGATAAAGTCGAAATCTCTGATTGAATAAATATCTCTCTCTGAATAGGAATGCGAATTTGCAATAAGCTATTTGTTAAGGCTGTTTTCGCCGTATAAACAAGAGCCTGAACTTAACGCGGAATAGCTCCTTTATCATGACGGTATAGGAGAAAAAATGTGAAACACATTTTATAAAAGAAAAAAATATGTCACACAACTAGGATAAAAATGAGTAGTATGATTAAGTAAGTGGTTCTCTACAGGCTAGTGTGTGACGCCGGAATATAATATTAATGTGTGAGCACTTTTTTATATCTGAAAAAAATATTCCGAATTTGATTCCTATTCTTTAACATTAGCCGAAAACAGCCTTAATGGGAAATATTAGGTTTAAATGGCTATACAAAACAACATCATAAGGTACGAAATCTACATTTTTATATGTATTATCTATGAGAGAATGTAACCACCATATAGATGTTGGGCTACTGAATCGATAGTTGCGACTGAATATCCATTAATTCTTACTAAGTTCGGAAATTACAGCCCTCCGATCGTTGGTTGAGTGATTTATGGAGGCAATAACAGGTCAAACGCATCTGCGATACACCAAGTAGACATCTGATATTTATAGGTTTTACTTCTAGCCTTATGTCTTTGATTCAGATTTTTCAAGAAGAAATCTATCTTGAAAAATGAAAGGATTTTTTTTTTTCAAAAATAGTTATTATTTTATCAAGTGACAGATATGGAACTTTAAAAAGCACAGATCTTCTGTGTTATATTTTGAAAAATGTTTCGTCGAGTAATGGTCTAAATTCATGGGACGTCATAGTCACATAATAGCTGTAATTATGTGTTTCTAACCAATCAATTCATTAATTCATATGACAACATGGTCAATGGACTAAATTCATGTGACATCATAGTCAAAAGATAACTTAGTCACGTATTTTCAGCCAATCAACTCATAAATAAATGCGACGTCATAATTATATCATAAATTTAATCAAGCGTTTCCAACCAATGGGTTCAATTCATGTGACGTCATTAGTCATATGATAGTGATAGCCACGTAATTTTAGCCAATCAATTCAAAAACTCATGTGACGTCATAGTCATGCGATAAAAACTATCTTGTGTTTCCTGCTAATCAGTTCACGCGCTCCTGTGTTGCCAAGTTTTGCTCTTTGCAGACACTTTCTTTTAAAAAGTATATTGTATACAAAATGCATTTTATTTAAAAGTATAAGCGTAAAATACGATTTTTTTTAATTTTAAAAAATCTTTTTGAAGAAATTTTTTTTCCTAACATTTAAACATCTTAACCCACATATGAAATTCGAAATTTTATCTGAGTTTTACAAATAGAACAAGTACAATTAGTTCAACGTTTGTTTTGAATTCAATGGAAAACACATGTTTGTTTTTATCATGTGACTTCATGAATTGAGCTCATTAGTTCATGTGCTTTCACTGTTGCCAGCTTTTGCTTTTTGTAGAAACTTTCTTTTAAAAAGTACATATTTGTCAACGATATAAAAATGCACATGGTTAAACAAAATGCACTTAATTTAAAAGTACTCGTATAATGTAAGTTTTTTTTTTTTTTTTTGCTTTTAAATTTTGAAAACTGTTTGAAGAATTTTAACACATGAACTCTTTACCCAATCATATCAAATTTCAAATGTTATCTAAACTTAATAAGTTGTACACCTAGTATGTCAATTTTTAATCAATGGGAGACACGTGATTGCCGTTAGTATGTGACCATAATGAATTTAGTCCATTGATAAATGCAATCACGTGTTCCCAGTCAATCAGTTCATGTGCTTCGCTGTTGCCAACTTTTGCCTTTTACATAAACTTTCCTTTAGAAAGTTAATATTAATCAACAATAATAACGCACATTAGTAAATAAAATCCTTTTAATTTAAAATTACACATATAATGTAAGAGTTCGTTTTTAAATTTTGAAAAACATTTTTGTTTGTGTGTGTATGAAGATTCTTAATATCTGAGCCATTTTGCACAATTATTCAACTTGAAATTTTACCAATATTTTACAAATAGAACTATAAGTCTAATGTCAATTTTGAATTAAATACAGAGAATTCGTGATTGCATTTATCAAGTAACTGTCATGATCTTAGCCTATTATTTCTCACTAAAAAGTGTGCGCTTGCATATTTTTAATGAGTGTATGAATGAAAATATACAGTATTTAAGTTTTTCACTTTTACATTTTTTATCCCAGAGTGTCAAATTAGTCTACAAGCCAAATTTTGAGTTTGCAATCAAGAACATTACCTGGTTCAAACAAATAAGAAAGAATAAACTGTAATCATTAATATCAAAAGTTAGATACCATAAATTCTTCTGCCTGAGTAATTTTCTGAATCTATAATAAGCACTAAAATAAAATATATGTTAATTTTTTCCCCAGTACTGTTGAACTCAATTAACTTTCTTTCAGGCAGTGTAGAGATTTCCAATAAACTTTATCTTTTTCTTGTTTCTTTTGTTCGTGCTCTTTAGAAAATGCAGCAAATGTGAGCAAAGTAAAAATTAACTGATTTTAGCAAGAAATCTAATATAAAAGCAATCAAAAAGTAGCAAATATTGTAATGTAACAAAATGAATAGATATCCTGATGTAACCAGATTTGAAGATTTAATTTTAAAAGATCAATAAAAGTGAAGCCTCTTAATAGTGTTTAAATAAATTATTATATATAACAAACATATTTTAATCCAAAAAAATCGCAAAAAACAATCGAATGAAAGCGAAAAAGTTTTAGTTTCGGTTTCAAAATGCCACTTCCAATTGGTAGATATTTGCCGTAAGTGGCGTCTGCTTTTACTCTAAAATAGTTATAATATTTATTTCAGTGAACAGGAAATAGAACAAGTAATATAAAAAAAAAATTTAAGTCAATTCCTACTTAGATTAACAAAGAAAAATTTTATTTTAGCTACTTTTTATTAAATAGTTACAATTAATATAAATATATATATACACAGGACAGAATCACAACATTAAGTGATAATTCATTTTTATTCATTATCTTTCAAGTATCGTATTGTCATCCAAAACAATCGTGTCTATAAAATTGGAGTTCAACTGAATGCTTTAAAACGTGAGAAAAAAACCTTTTCAAGTTTTAACACAAGTCACCGAAAGGGTCACTAAGTCACCAAAAATGATGCCAATGTGGCTGTATTTGTAATTCTCTGAATAATTAGTTTTAATCAATGAATTATTATTAATTATAATTAAATTACTGTATTGTCATTCAAAATAATCATGTATATAAAATTTCAGCTTAATGGAGTGCTTTAAAATGTATTTTATAAACGATTGAAAATTTCACCAAGATAAATAAATAAATATAGAGAGAAAGTGAGCTAATAGTAGGAATTGAAAAAAGCTGAAACTTTCATATAAACTAACTTCTAAAATCAGATTATACGTAGTAGAATTCAAAAGTTCCCGGACTGAGTCTTTAACTAAAAAATTATTGCCAATTAAATTGCTGAAACACATCCTTCATCTAAATAAGACCCTTGAACAACAGCATACTTTTCCCATAGCTTTTAAAGTTCATCGAAACATTAGTGGAATCCTTGTGACGTCTCTCGCGTACTTCTTCTAACATAACTCCTAAGTTCTTTGACGGCCACGATTAATGGCAAAACCTTTCCAACCCAATACCAAGAAGACAAACGGATAGAATATGTAAATGAGATATACTTTAAAAGGATAGAAGCTTTGATGAGATAGGTGGCAAGTTTAGAGATAACTTAGTGTGGAATCATTCGGATCAACTGTTAGATGTCCTATAGCTCTGGAATAAGGATACGTTCATATAAATTAAATTATAAGGAAGTCTGAATCTTTGCAGCTAAAGTTACATTATAGGTATTACTCAATTGATGAAGGAAGGAGACTCTGCAAAAGGTAATATTTTGTATAGGAAGTTAGATGAATCAGTTAATTTATTATAATTAAGATAAATGATCTAGTTGCGCGATCTGACTTGAATATAAGGTTTAATTGGGTGTTAACTCTCACTTTAAGAAAGTTGTCAATTAGAATTAAGTAATATAAGTTATTCTTAATAAAAGTTGCATTAAGAATCCAGTATGTCTCATCATTTAGATAATCCTACACCTCTAGCTTACGCGGATCCGGATAGACATAGTCATCACAGGATGGCTATGTCGCAATGGCGCCCGAACTACTTTAATTCTGGGTTAGGTAATGCAGGTGGAGGTAACGTACTACCTGAAATGTACTTTTCAGGGTCAGAGAACATTTTAGAGTTCTTAGAATCAATTGAGAACAACATACAGTTACTTGAAATCCCAAGTAATCTGTCATGTGCTTACTTAAAAAGTCATCTCAGGGGAAGGGCTCAAGATTGGTACTCAATATTTGGATCGGTGTTAGTGCAAAATACAGCCACGGATTTCGCGCAGTTCAAGGCTGAATTAGCGAAGGCTTTTCCCGCGGTCAAAAATAAGAAAGAATTACAATCAAAATTTTATGCGTCACAGCAGGGAAGAAATCAGGAACCAACTGATTTCGTATATAATTTATTAAAAATCGAGAGAAATTTAGAATTAGGAATGTCCCAAGCAGAATTGGTGGATCATATTTTAGTTCGACTCGAACCACAGATCCAGGATTATGTGGAAGTGCGCAATCCACAGAACACGGTACAACTTTTGGAAGTCTTGGCTAAATTCGAAGAGAGGTATTCTTGCAAATTAAAAAGGGGTTCACAGAATGATAATATAGAAAGACGAGGTCAAAATGCGCCTAGAATGCCTAATTTTGATGCTAATGGTAGAAACTGGAGAAATTCTGAACTTGGACGTAGACCAAATAACGGTATAAATAATTTTTATGAGAATAGCCGTCAAAGTAATAGAGGGTTCGAGAGGAATAGATTTCAAAATAGTGATCAGAGATTCAACAACAGGGGTTACTCATTTCGAAATGAGCGAAATGATAATTTTAATAGAGGGGACCGTAGAAATAGAGGTTCGAGTGAAAATTTCAGTCGAGGCGATAGGATGCAAAGGGGACGATTAAATATTGTAAAGGTTAAAGATCAACCTCAAAAAGTATCAA
>BMAV01024975.1:38155-52247 GCA_019973955.1 Trichonephila inaurata madagascariensis | reverse complement strand
AAACGGATAGAATATGTAAATGAGATATACTTTAAAAGGATAGAAGCTATGATGAGATAGGTGGCAAGTTTAGAGATAACTTAGTGTGGAATCATTCGGATCAAGAGTTAGATGTCCTATAGCTCTGGAATAAGGATACGTTCATATAAATTAAATTATAAGGAAGTCTGAATCTTTGCAGCTAAAGTTACATTATAGGTATTACTCAATTGATGAAGGAAGGAGACTCTGCAAAAGGTAATATTTTGTATAGGATGTTAGATGAATCAGTTAATTTATTATAATTAAGATAAATGATCTAGTTGCGCTATCTGACTTGAATATAAGGTTTAATTGGGTGTTAACTCTCACTTTAAGAAAGTTGTCAATTAGAATTAAGTAATATAAGTTATTCTTAATAAAAGTTGCATTAAGAATCCAATATGTCTCATCATTTAGATAATCCTACACCTCTAGCTTACGCGGATCCGGATAGACATAGTCATCACAGGATGGCTATGTCGCATCCTTTTTAGCCATGTTCTTTAATTCAGAATGCGATACACTTTTAACTTTATTTGCAGACTAAAATTGAAGACCCTGCAAGTGATGGGACAGCTCAAGAAATATTCTGAAGTTTCAGGGAATGAAATCAGGGGAGTAAGAATGACGTGGCAAAAGAGTTGCTTTCCTTTTCATCCCGTCGTTGTTTGAAGCATGTTCTTACGTACCGCCGTAGAAAACTTTTCAATATTTTCATCGATGTGGGAAGTCTATGGACGTCCAGAGCGTTCTTCATATTTGACACTTTCCCTGCCTTCTCTTAAACGTCGAGACCCTTCAAAAGCTTGCGTTCCCAATAATGTATCACTGCCTTAAATATGCTTCAATATTTCGTAAGTCTTCGTAGCATTCTTTTCCAAGCCAACAAAAATTTTGATATGATTCTCTGCTCAACAAATACAATTTCTTTCAATCTTGGTGGCTACTAAATACATCCACCTACAAAATATGACACCGTGAGAAGCCACCGACCGGGAGATTCGGGACATTTTGTTGAAAAGGAGATGAATGCAACGACACAGAAATGTTATCGTAGTCGCTCTACTGCAAAAATTTTTCCCGTTACAGGCTCAGTAAATTAACTGGCTTAAAAAGTAAATTAACTAGCTTACAGCTGAATAACTTCTTAAATAGCTGAATAAGTCAAACTAATAAAGACAAAAAAATTTATAAAACGTAAAATGGGGTTTATTTTATAAAATATTATTTATATATATAGATAAATAATATGTTCATGTTTCTATATTCAAAAATATTGTTATTAATTATATGCACCACAATGAATTTCTAGTTTAAGAAAAATCAGAAATAATGAATAACTATAAACATTTTACTAAATATTGCTTAAATCAGAAATACCCAATTAATTTTATTAATAGCAATTTGAATAAAGCAATTTTAAATAGTAAGGATTAAAATTCCTTAGAATAATAATAGGTTATTACTATAAATTTATCATATTTCCTAGTTATAGTTACCTCCAATTCTAATATTAGATAAAACTACTTATTATTTATTTCATATATAACTTTAATGTCACTAAAGCTAAATTCACACCAAGGCTGTCAGCGTCGAGCGTCGAGCCAATCAAAGACTACATCTCGGACGAGATGAAGTCTTTGATTGGCTAAACGCTCGACGCTGACAGCCTTGGTGTGAATGCAGCTTTAAGCTATGTTTATTTCTATTCTTTTCATACTTTTGTTAAGTGCTACAATTCAGTCATTCACATGCTGTAAATCTGCATTTGGATCCAGAATCTGGCAATAGCTTATTTATTGCACTCAGATTTAGTGCGGGCTCTGTATTTTAAAGTACAATTTTTAGGTAAGTTACCTCTATCTTGTAATGGATTTAGACATTCTGTGACGTCTCTCGCGTCCTTCTGCTAACATAACTCCTATGTTCTTTGACGGCCACGATTAATGGCAAAACCTTTCCAACCCAATACCAAGAAGATAAACGAATATAATATGTAAATGAGATATACTTTAAAAGGATAGAAGCTTTGATGATAAGAGCGGCAAGTTTAGAGATAGCTTAGTGTGGAATCTTTCAGATCAAGAGTTAGTTGTCCTATAGTTTTGGAAGAAATAGAAGTTCATTATAAAGAAGTTGGAAACCTCGCATATTCAATTATATTATAGATATCACTCAATCACTAAAGGAAGGAGATCTGCAAAAGGTAATATTTTGGTATAGGAAGTTAGATGAATTGGTTTATTTATTATAATTAAGATAAATGTTCTAGTTGCGTGATCTGACTTGAATACAAGGTTTAATTGGGTGTTAACTCTCACTTTAAATAAAGTTGTCAATTAGAATTAAGTAATATAAGTTATTCTTAATAAAAGTTGTATTAAGAACTAATATGTCTCATCATTTTAATAATCCCACACCTCTAGCTTATGCGGATCCGGAACGACATAGTCATCATAGGATGGCTATGTCGCAATTCCTATCCATTATTTTCAATAGGTTTTTCCTCAGTATTATTAACATAAAGGGGGAAGGTTGGCTGGCCTCGAAACATGTTCAACCCCACTTTTATATAAATTATTTTATATAAAAGCTGTCTTAAGTGAAGAATGTTTATAATACTGCAGCATATTCATTTTTTAAATTTCAATTGCTCATGTGTCCTTCATTGTGTGGTTTTACTGTCTCTGTGTTTTTCCGATTTTGAATGATAGATGTCCATCTCTCGTTTGTAGAGAATTAGACTATATATATGAGAAAAATGACTAATTCATTCACTCATAGTGAGATATCCGATACTATTAAACGTAGAGACTTGAAATGAAGTAAGCATGCTTGTTTTGTTAAGTAGAGATCCACTAAGAACGGGTTTTGTTACAGAATGCATCTGTCAATATATATATATATATATGGCTGCGCGGTGGTCTAGTGGTTATGGTCACAAACTCGTGGCCGGCGCGTATCGTATTTTTGATTCCCGGTGCCACTGAAGACCCACCGTGTAGAGAGGGCTGATGCTCGTTAAACCTGCTCAGCTCAAAATCCTCCCATTGGCGTGGCGCTGTAGTTTGGAGAGAGGTAACAGTTGTTCAGGTACAGTCATCATCACATGACCGAGGCTCAAAATTATCATTTCAGTCACCATTAGCCCTCGTGTGTTGCTTTATAAGGTTATATATGTTTTTTTTTTTATGTAACTCTCACTCATCTATAGTTTTCATCACAAATTCTTCAGAACTATTAGGTCTACGAATTAGAAATCTGGCAGGCTTTCTTTTGTTGAGTACAAATCCGATATGAACGGGTTTTGTGAATATAGTCTCCAATAGATGCATAAAAGGAAATATTTACATATTTAACTTGGATAATATTTATATATTGACTGACGTTAAACCCATGAAATACTGGTTATTTCATTTATATTTATTTGTTTGACTCAGTTATTTCATCTGTTAAATCGTTTTTCAATGGGATTTGATTTAAATTCACGGAAAATGATTCAAAATATTTTTCTGAAAATTTTAGCCTCATCAAAAAGTTTTTTTACCTTTTATCTCAATCGTTACATTTTTTCAATTTTCTATTTTGAAGATCGGGTATACCTGATACGATACCTACAGTGAAAATCCTTTAACACGAAACTGAGGGGACTGAAATATTTTTTCGTGTTAAAGGATATTGAAGAAAAGAAAATATGTATTCAACAAAATTAAGTTTATTAGAGAACTTTTTATTTACACAGATACGTGTATATGGAAGTACTTAATAAAACCGTTCAAACGTTTACTTAATTTGCTCTCTATTCTCTATTTGCTTTCCTTCCGCACATAGAAATAGAATGCATGAAAATACTTAGTGGTTTGTCGAGACTGTTGTATTATTTCATGTTAACCGATATTTCATTTGAAGCGTTTTCGCATTAAACGTATATTTCACTGCAATTCATTTCATTCAATAAATATACAAAATAGCTCAAATACATTAAACTTCCTGAGTTATACATAACAATTTTCATGCAACAGTGACGTTAAGAAATAAATCAGAAATTACTTTTTTTTACCGTCTCATAGTGAGAATTAAAACTACTCCTTCTAAAACCCTTCTTTTGCATGAGAAAAAAATGACTCAATAAAGTTTCTGTAACGTATAATAAAATTCTTTTTCTAAGGAGGCATACTAAGCTCCGAGATTAATTTTAGGAATTTAACTTGAGCAAAAAACAGAACGAATTACACTTGATTTGATAGTCTAAGAAAGAAAAGAAACTAAAAAAAAAGGATAAAGGCTCCATGTGCTTTTATTAATTAAATTTAAATGTTGACTTTATTCGAAGTTAAATTGACTTCACTGCGCTCTTAACTTGGAACTTTATTACACACTACGACTTATATATATAGCATCAGTATAAAAAAATACCATTATCCTTCTTTTTTCCTTGATATTGTTAAAGAAAAAAGCATTAATCAGCAGAAATAGAGAAAGAAATATTGTGTGAGAAAAATTTTAATAAAAGGAGTGGAAAAATATACGAATATAGAGATCGTAATTAATCCTTTTTAATAGAGTAATTTTGTTTTTTGCGAAAGAAATTTCTTTTCATTTTAAGATGGAAAAGGTTGTCGGGGTGACGTCCATTAAGATTTAATTTGGTTTCTAATCTTTATTTATCAGCGGGAAAAGGAAAAATAATTCGTATGGACAAAATTTCTTCCGAATTCTTTTTTTCTTTTCTTTTCTTTTTTTATATCTAGAAGTATAGTAAGGGAATAAATTCTTTTTATTGCATGCTGAACGGTCCAAAATGATATAAAACATTTATTTTTATTCCATTTTACAAGAATATAATAATAAATGTCTTTTTTTTTCTTAAGAAATAGTTAGGTTTTATTCTTATCGAAGTAAGCCGCGACCATTCAGTATTAATAGCTATTGCTATGTATATTGAAACAAATGGAATTGCTTCCAATATAATTGTGAAAAATGGTAAAAACTACCGATCTAAAAATACTAACGATCGTGTTTTTCTTTAACGTTTCACATTACTTTAGCATTAAGGTTTCGATTGTATGGAAGAAATCTCCACTCTTGATTTAATACTACAGGACTTAAAAATGGTCTTTTATGCTCTCGTTACCCGCACCGCCCCCTTCAAAGTAGATCTCAACAAAACCCATTTTTGTATATCTCTACTCTACAAAATAAACATGATTGCTAAATTTCGTTCTAATAAATTATAATAATAATAATAATAAATAATAATAAATTTCGAGTCTAAATCTAATAGGTCGAAAATGAACATTTTTTTAATTATAAACACAAAATCCCCCTTTTTTTATTGAAGACAATTATAAAATTCCCGTACTCCACACACAGAAATAAGTATTAATCACACATTACAAAGGAAAGAAGGGAAAAAGTTGAGGTCACGAAGGATTACAAATATTTACAACAAATTCACAGAACTTTTTTAAAAGCACTTCTGGTGGAAAGAAATTGGTGAAGATTCGGAAGCCAGTTTATATTAAGTACCTTGAAAACCGGTCTTAGGATATTTCTCTCTCTGACATACTTGGAACATAGAAGGAACCCATGTTCTACATTTTCTTCACCACCAATATTACAATCATAGGAAGATGACGGAACTAAATTAAATTTGCTCCAGTAGCTTTTAAAGTAACCATGACAAGTGAGAAATTGGAAGCATTTATACCAAGTTTCATTCATCTAGGTCTAGTAGCTCGAAAATGGGAATTTTTTTTATAAATACGACTTAGTAACTCCCCCACAACACCATTGAAATTTATTTCCTTAAAATTCGTTCTTAGATGTTTTCTACTAGACAAAAGAAACATTCTAACCAAATTTTAAGTATATAGGTCAATTATTTCAAAATTGAAATGAGAATACTTAGCTATAACAGCCCTTAAGCCCTCGCAATGCCCCTTGATGTTCAGTTTTTGCAAAATTTGTTCTTAGCGGATCTCTACACTATGAAAAAAACAAGTCTATATATATACCTGATATCAATTCTGTAGGACTAATATTTCAGAAGCGGAAATATTTATCTATAAAACCCCTTAAGCCCTCATAAAATCCCTTGGGAGTAGATTTTCGTGTCATTCGTTATTAGTCCATCTTTACTCCAAGAAAAGAAAGGCCTAATTAATTTCAAGTCAGGAGAAATTGCGATGAGTGAGTGAATGAGTCTCCTTTATACACTGCTGTTTGTAAAAAGTGCAACACCATGAAGGAATCATCAGAATTACCGTAAAATCCGGCGTATAACGCGCACTTAGAAAACAAAAAATGTGATCGAAATACAAGGGTGCGCGTTATACGCCGGGTATAAAAACGATAGCTTTAAGAAGTAACACAAAAGAGATCAGCATAAAATTTTTTTTTACTTTTACACATATCGAAATACTGTTAATTTAAAAGAAATGATATACCTTATGAACTAAAAGAGATCTAGTTCTAGAAATATACTACTGTTTCAAAAGTCTGGCATTATTTCTCGAATAAATGACTTCAAAATATAAGAATGTTGTATACAAAATTTCAGATTTTTTCTTAAAAAGCGGGGTGCGCGTTATACGGCGAACATACCTGAAAATTAAAAAATGCAGCTTGAAAGTATGGGTGTGCGTTATACACCGGTGCGCGTTATACGCCGGATTTTACGGTAAATGAACTTTACAGCAAATATCAGTTATAGGATGCTACGTAAAACAGTAACGTTTCAGAGCCACCGCGCATGCGTGGCGTGAGCAGCGCCCTCTGAACTGATGCTGAAAGTGTATATATAGAGGGCTGTAGCGGGACGTTGGAAATAATCCACCATTATTTGTTAGCGGCGAAAGTTTAGGGAGACCTAAGTATGCCTCCACGACGAAATAAAGAGAAATTCCAACAACTTACGGAGTTTGAACGGAAGAGGACTAACGGCCTTCGAGAAGAAGGGTTTTCCTATTGCGCAATAAGAGCTCGTGTGCAGCGGAACAGTTCCACAGTGATGCGAGTTTGAAAGCTGTGGACCGACGAGCACCGAACAACTCGAAAAACTGGCAGTGGACAATGGAAGGTGATGTCAGGGCGCGACGATTGGCATTTACTCCGCATGGTGGTGAATGACCATACAGCTTCCTCCAGGCAGTTGGCAGCACGTTGGTCTATTGCTACAGGTGTACTAATGTCGTCAATTCGTCCACGTCTGCTGCACCGTGAATTGCGTGTAAGGGTGCCTTTATATAGGATCCCCCTCAATGCAAACCATCGACGGCTGCGTCTGCAATGGGCTCATGAGCACAGAGCCTGGCAAGCTGATTAGCACCAAGTTGTCTTTTCAGATGAATCACGCTTCGTGTTAGATACTATGCCGGTGAACGCTGCCTTCCGGAGTGCGTTATCGAACGACCAGACATCCAGAGTTATGGTTTGGGGTGCGATTTCGTATCATGGACGATCCAATTTGTTGCGAATTGAGGGTAATCTGAATAGCAACAGGTACGTCTGGGAAGGGCTACAGCCCAAAGTCGTTCTCTTCATTCAAGGCATCCCTGGAGCTATCTTTCAGCACGGTAATGCACGCCCACATGATGCAAAGACTGTTCGAGACTTCTTTTCAGCCCAACACAAGCAACTTCTTCCTGGTCCTGCTTATTCGCCGAATATGTCGTCTATTGAGTAAGTGTGGGATTTGGATGGTCGGCGTCTCGCTCGTGATCCGCATCCTACAACTTCAAAAGACGAGCTTTTGCTGCGCATACATGCAATATGGAATTCTCTTCCACAAGCATACATTCAAAATTTATTTGACATGTCACGTTATATAGCAACACTTATTACACGACCTGGTGGATACACCAAGTATTGATTTCGGACACTTAATATTGTTCTTAAAATTCTTTAAAAATTTCGTAATTTATTTGTACTAATACAGGTCTTTGTGCATTAAATTTCATTTAATTCTGGTAATTTCTTCATGGTGTTGCATTTCTTACAAACAGCAGTTTATAAATACATTCGCAAATTATATTTGCATACATTTATTTACTGGGTATTGTTTTGCATTCTTTTCTGTGCTATTCAGTTAACCTTCGGCATTCATGCTCTCCACTATTTGTCTACCATTGAATCACTTTTGAGTCTACATAACTATATCCTTTTTACGGATCAGTCTTTTAGTTCAAAGAGAAAGCTCCGATATAAAACCTACTTTGAAGCTATTTTATATTATGATGGGTCACAAAAAGATACAGCTCCTTTGAAAATATTTTTGTTTCGCGATTTTTATTCGAAAAAGTTTTTATCGACTCTACTTTAATATACATAAAATATACGTTTCATAAGAAAAATGACATTTTTAAACAATTGTTGAAAATTTAAATTTTTTTCCAAAATGTTTCTTTATAACAAAATTTTTTCTACAATAATTTTGAACATATTTCAAATTTATTTTTATTAGTAGTTGTTTATAAATTGTTATTATTTCACTATGTTCATTTCCTCATTCTGCTATCTCTTTTCAATACAAATAAACCCAAGTATAGACTGCATGCATTCACTATTCTAATAGCATCATCATAGAAATTTCGGTTCAAGTGTAGTATAGGGGAGCCACTTGGCGCAGTCCTTTTTTTGACGACTAAAAGTGGTCGCCAAGGTACTTTTTTCGGAATTATTTATTTTAGAATGAATTTGATATCTCACCATGACATTTAGATAAAAATCGCCAAATCTGAAGAAAAATCGTCAAAGTGCCCCCCCCCCTATACTACACTTGAGCCGAAATTTCATTCATCATTTTAATTTTTCCTTGTTACGTTCTAATATGTAAATGCCGCATTATCTTGAATAACTATAAAAAAAGTTTTTGAAGAAAAAATTTTATTTGACAATAATTTGATTTTTCAGAGACAATACGACTGTCTCCCAAAGCCTTGGCCATATACAATAGTTTAAGGGATGTTATAAAAAATAGCAAGGGAACATGAAATCAGACGATAATTTATTAGGTTCATTAATATAATTGTTGATATATAATGTAATTATGCTTTTAAAATTTCATTCAAAAAAGAAAAAAGTCACGCAGAGAGAAGACACTCAGACAAATCAATTCACCATATACAAGGAAATTTATTTACAGTAAATAGAAACATCAGTAACAATTCAAATTAAAATAACAATACTATACAGATATTTTAGAAAACGTTGTGTCCGAAATGTGTCATAAATCTCCTTGAAAATGTACTATCTTATCCAAGCCAAAAGTCCAAAACACCTGTTACTTTTTTCTTAGCAACATTATATCTTATAAAAATTTTCTAGCTGATAATATTACTAAGCAGCTTTCAAAATTTGTAGGTGACAATATGCAGGTATCCTGATCGAAAAGAAAGTTTTTCCACGATGCAGTTCCAAGAATTCACCTCTCTCTATTCCACATAGTACTTGAAAATCATTGAAGTTTTCCGCAGGCAGCTAAAATAGTTGGCAAATATTGAGTACTTTCTAGTAGATAAGTGTCTCAGAATCCAGAAGTGATGATGGATATTGATGTTTTAAAGGTGCAAGAGAATTAAAGTCATCGTATAGATGAATATTGCAGAACACTGATGTGTGATAAAAAAAAAACCCGGAGATTTTACTTTGAAGCCAACTTAACTGTCAAGTTCAAAGCCTTGCACAGTTCAAAAACAGCAGTTGATTGTACCACTGGTATTGGTTTGTGTGGCTTCCGAAAAACAGTTGTTCTGATGAGCTGTGGGTCGTAAGTGGCTGGAAGATCCAACGCCTGGCAAATCTTCCACACAGAGAATGATCATACGACAGGGACAGTAATCGTTTGATCTAAACCTCTGTGAGGAGTTCGAGGCAAGACTGTTGTTCCTGGCAGTGGAACAAACTTAGCCTTCAAGTCGAGGGCCTCGCACATCTTCCAGACAGTGAAACAGTGAACGGTAGGAATGAATTCCTCTTCAGTAGTCACAGGTTGAGCATCAAGAGTAGAGTCAGGTACGACTCCATCAAATGTTTGAATCGGGGAGCAATGTTCGAAAAGCTCCAGCACCAATTCAAAAATCAAGATCTCCAGAAAGGAGGGGAGATCATTTTTCAAAATCAATGTCAAAGAACACCGAAGGAGGTATAAAAATACCTTGAAGATCATAGTGATGATCATTTCAAAAATATTTGGATGAATATCACAATTTCCTCAGAAGAGAACAGTAAGCAAAAAGCACTTAACAAGGCATCAAATATAACGTTTGAAACAATAAATGATTTAAAGGTAAAATTGCTATAATACTTTATATTCTTTGTTGAATTGTAAATGATTGTTGTGTTACTAGACATTGTTATGTGCTTCGAATTCCTTGGTCAACAATGTAAATAGTCCAACGAACAATTCGCTATTTTAAAACACACACAACAGAGGAAACACTATTATCATTGTTACTTTGAGATATCCCTTAGTTAAAAGTATAATATAAAGTCCACATATAAAAAACTAAAATTAAAAATTTTAAAAATTATTTAATTGTAAAAAAAATTACTTTCAACTTTAGAATTAATTTGCGAAATATAAACTTGAAAGATCTCAGTTTTAAGATGAAACTATCTTGTTATCTTGTTGTTTAAGAATGCAATATAAATAAAATTGTACATACATATTTTTATACACATGGACAATCAAGGATCTGTAAATTTCTCAGTTCTGCATCAAATTTGGAAAATATAAATATGTGGTTTGAACAGATTTATCTTTCGCTGATTAAGGAAACACTTTTTTTTAAGTCGTTATTTTTTCGAAATCAAATACAAATAATTGTTGTATACATATTCATAGCATCGAAAATAACCTTTTGAAACTTTTTAAATTACGTCAATAGAGATATTTTGAACTAATTATAACAAATATTGAAAAACATCCATAAATGGTTTCATTACACAAAAAAATTAAATTTTTTAAAGTATTTTATCTTTTGATGAAAGAATGAAGCTCATTTGTACAATACAAAAAAATTTTATCTTGGAGAGAAAAAAATTAAATGACGGTAGGTATATTTGATCCAGTAAATGAAAAAAAAACCCATTTTATTTGATTTGCTGTAATCCTCGCAACGAGAGAGATTGGGATAAAATGCTAAGAAGATAAAAAATTCATCACTGTTATTATTATAGTATACTTTACATTAGCTGTAGGGAGAAAATAAAGACATGATTTATATACTTTTAACCGAAGTAGCAGAGTAACTTATTGGCATTTTTAGTCCTTCCCCTCCCCATATATTACATTTTCATTTAGCGAAGTCGTAAATAACGTACATCTGTTATGTTTTTTCATGTAAAATAGTATTACTATACTTGGAAAAGCATAGAGAGGATTTTAAATGATTATTTGGTCTAGATTTATAAGTTTTCAATCAAATAAAGCATAATGAGAAACTTTTCACAAAATTGTTTTTATAACGGACCTATATATTTTTATATTCAATTCTCTTAAATATAGGCCGTGCTCTTTTACTATTAAGACATTTTGATCTCACTTCTCTCTTGCAATATTAAAAATGCTTTTTTTAACAAAATTTAATATTCTTATGCTGGTATTTTCTTAATAAGACAAGAAAAAACATGGCCTTAAAATGAGTGAAGATAAAAAAAAAACTTGAAGTGGTTCTCAAAAACGAAATATTCGAAAGGAAGGAGTATAATATTAATAGCAAATATGCAAAATTGGATAACTTTTTAATATCTGCGAGTACATCATCTTGTGCAAGTGCTAGTAATAGTAATGCCGGGAACTTGTTGAACAAATCCTGGAAGTGATTAGTAATAGTAGTTGTGTCTTAGTCTTAAAAAACAGAATGTATCATTTTTTTATTTCATTTTTCATTAAATCATTTTTGCATCATACAAGGAACTCTCCTTATTAAGAGTTGCAGTTGAAGTATTTATGCTAGAATATAATCGAACTTTAGGTCAAGCTCATCCTGGGATTCATAAACGAAGAATAAGGTAAGTGATACTTTTTCTTTCGTAAGAATTTAAATCAAAAATTATACTTTACAGTGTTCGTGTCTTTCTTAGTGTATCGTTTTTATTGAAGTTATCAGGTTATCTGTGTCTACTGTTGTTAGATTTTCTATTTTAATAAATACTGTAAATGCTCTTTAATGTTATACGTTATTTACTTCGTTTACTCAGACTCAGGTTGATTTTATATTCAGTTATAAGTTAAATATGTTTACGTGATGTGTAAAAATATATTATGTTATGTTTTTGCAATCATTTGTATAAGATCCGGCTTCGGGCCCAAGACCTGACCTTGTGGGGGGGGGGGCTATTTTCCGTTACGCTACTGGGGATAATATCTATTCTGTTTTCTGCAGCCAAAAGTAAGGGATTTAATAATTACCAGAGAATGAAAAGCTTGCGAAAATTACGAGAGAATTGTTTCTATAAAATTTAAGAGAAATTTAAGGTTACACGTTACATTTTTTCAAAAACAATTTTTGGAGACATTAAAAGTAAAAATAATGTATGTTTTATATTCAGACTATATTATTAAGTTGATTCTGAAAGTAAAAAGTCAGTTTGATCAGCCACTGTTTTAAAATTTTAAAAAATCAAGAATTTTGAAGTATTTTTAAATTTATATAAAATGCTCCCTTTTTAAAAAATTTTTAGCCATTTTGAGTTATTTATGTTTCTTACATTATTGCAAATAAAAGTTTGTATGGATTTTAAAATCTACTCACTTGTTTAATTTTAATAATTATTTTTCTAGAAAAACTTGGAAAAAACACGACAATTTTTAAAATAGTAAAATTTATCATATTTTAAATCAATAGCTAGAGATCTAAACCCTTTTATAGAACATACGTTTTCGGAGTATATACAAAAAATTCAAGGATCTAATGTATGTGTGTGCTCTACATTATAACACTACTTTAATTAAATATGACTGAAAATAATTTTTTAATTCAAAATATATTTTTGCAAAGTATTGAAAGCATTTGTTACGACGACAGTTTATTAAGCTTCATCTTAAGCTAATATTTTCACAAAAGTTTTTTACACAAAACATTTATGTACAAAATAGTAATTGTACTAAAGCTAAAAAAAAGTCAGGTTTGTTCCTAAAATTATTTTTTTTTTGTTTTAAATCGGGCCGTTTAGTTAAGTTTTTTAGCTCTTGTTGTACGACTTTAAAATACTAAAAGATAGTTCTAAAATATGTTTAGCATAATGTAGTTTGGTATATACATCAAGGAAATATTCATTTTTATCTGCAATATTTGAATTCAGAACACTTGTATTCGGAATTCTAATTGCAGTATCAGCCGAGGACAGATATTTAGATCACATCATTCTTATTAGTATTCCATGTCTTCGAAATATTGTTTCTCACAGCAACCTGAGAATATTTTGACCATGGCCTTTTCTCAACTGGAAAAACTAATGATAAAGCTACTAAGTTATATAAACTATATTTTAATGCTAAAAGTGGCATTGAAATCAATTTTAATTAATTAATTATGAAAATAAAGAAATCAAAACATATCCAAGGAGAAAAGATTTTAGTAATGAAAATTGGAATTAATAAACATTTCACAAAAAGAGTTGATTGTGCTAAAAAATAATTTTAATTAATTTAATTTAAGAGTGGAAAAATGCTTTAAAATTAAACCGAAACCATAGCTCATAAAACTTCAAATACCTTAAAAACTAATTTGTTACCAGATTTGAAATTTAGTTTCAAGCTTTTCAATGATATAAGCCACAAAAAAAATGCAAAAAAAAAAAAAAAAAAAAGTAATTATGAAATTTGCAAGGTACTGTGTAACCTTAAAAAAATGAATTCGACAGCTATTGTGGATATGTGTATCACAAAATATGCACAATGTCGCCCATCTGGTATAGTGGTTAGTAACGCTGACTGTAGTGCCGTAGGGTTTATATATGTTCGAATCCCGGGTAAGACATGGTGTTCTAATCCTTCTCTTCTTTGTGATGTGTGCATGGGGGTGTTCTATGTAAGCCACCGTGTGATTGCTTTGTGGTGCATGTG